>JAOXJP010291596.1:0-18792 GCA_025762735.1 Platanus orientalis | reverse complement strand
ATTATTATCCGATATTCGATAAACTTAACAAATACAAATTCAAACATACTTTTCAACTATCCGCTCGGATAATAATCGAATTCGGATATACATGAAATATGAATGAGCCAAATTCAGATATACTACTATCCACATCAAATCTGGCTCATTTGCATCCCTACCTCTGGGGTTCCAATCTGCCGCAGCACCTGCCATTGCAATGTTGCTATGTCTACCAATGAGGATTCCATACGTGACCTATCAAGAGGTACTTTCATCAATACACTGGGAAGTAGCTAGAAAGAGGTGTGTGTGTGCGCGCCAACCAATGGTGCATAAAATTCACGGGTTGTGTGCGTCAGGTAGGGCATAAGGTCAGCCAAAGAAACAAGTTTCGCAACAGCATAAGGCCTCTGGGCAAAATGGTAACGGCATGGGACTAGAATTTCACCCGGCGCCTGTCCATCGCGTAGAAATCGTACATCACAAAAAAGTGCAATATTGTAACAACGGTCTTACCAAGCTGAGGTCTCCTAATTGCGACCAGGCCCTTTAAATAACTTATAATTGTTATGGACAGAAATATATTAATTTTAAGAGAATTATTTATTATCATTTTTTTCAAAATTATGGAGACATTGCATTTTTCTTTACATACTTCATCTGTCAATGCATTTGTATTTGGATACCCCAATGAAAAAAAAAAAGAAGGTTTGTTTACAAATTTATTATTATTATTATTTTTAAAGGCTAGTAAGTTTATTTTATTTATTTGGTTTCTGTTGTTAGTAGGGTAGATGGGCTCCCCTTTCTCTTAATCTTCATCATTTCTTCTATGTTTTATAAATTTACACGTAAAAGATGACTACTTAATACAAATAAATAAGTTTATTAAAAAGTCTAATTGTCTAATGTTTAAAGTACTAAGCTAATAAGGTTGAATGTACATTTAAATTTATAATATACATACATATACCATATATGACATGTACATGCACAAGAATAAAATACGTTCCAATATCTAAAAGTTCCTAAAATAATTGTTTCAAGATCCTAGAAGATATTAATTATCGACATGGAATCATGTTAGTTCCTCAAAATATTATTAGATATTAATAATTATTAGTTTATAAATTTATGGTATAAGGGGTTTACAGTATATACTTGTTTGCCATTGATGGGCCATAATTAAAATTTAATCTTTAATTTTTTTAAAAAATATATATTACCTGATGGGTTGCATCCTTATAATATAATATGTTTTTATTCAAAGTTCTAATGGTTGACACCAACTACACTGAAATTCCATCTAATGAATAAGCTAAGTATGAATGGTCTAGAATCAAGATGTGCTATTACAGCTCTGAGGAATAGAATTCGTAACATTATTGACATTTCTTCTAGCTTTGAAGTTCCGTTCTATTGTTATCTGCTAAGCCTGCTAAAGCAAGTGAGCAGGAAGAGAGTAGCGGCCAGCCAGCCAGGTCGCGCCTACCACTGGAATTGGGCCACGATGTGCCCCACGTGCATTTGGAAGCAGTTTTTTTTTGTATTTCACAGATCATCCAGGTTCGTCTGTATTTTCTAACTCAGCCTGGGGCCAGATCATATTTACACATTGAACTGAGAACACTTGCGGGGGTAGTGTTGCCTTCCCCATGTCTTCATGCACGCCAGTAATCCCACACATTAAACCCAAGCACTAAGATGAAGCCAAGAGGGCAGAACCACCCTCCTAATTTTCTTTCAACACCAAGGCATATCAACCCACATATTCCTCATTGTTAATAGCTTTTATAAACTTAAGTGAACAGACTAAAGGGATATCCATTTGCATGATTGGAGCAATGGCCCCTCTTCACAGGAACCCATACAGCTGGGAGTAACAGGGATGAAATCACCAAGGAAACCATTGTTAATTTGCCATTCATAAACTCTTCATCCATGCAAACATGTTGGATTGGATTCTGATAGCATCAAGGACCTTAGGTGCTGTCATGGCCCAACCCATTGGTTATCTATTACTTGGTAAGGCTCTCAATGTGTTTGAGAACTACACCGACTGCCACAATGGTTGAAGCCCTCTAGAAGGCAAATAATTAGCACTCGGTCTTGAAAAGTAGGTGTCCAGGTAGGGAAATCAGCTTGTGCTGATGAATATGGAGATCTTTCTCTAACGGCTCGCCAGTTATGTTGGTCATTCAGGTTGTTCCCTATGTGTGGTGTGTGGCCATTGCTAAATATCATTCTGGGATACTAGGCAGTTTTCCTACATTTTTACTACATTTAAGGATGACAATCATAGAATAAAAGAAAAAGGCAAAAAAGATCTCTTACATCCTTCTCTTTTCCTTCAAGTTCAGCGAGAAATCTCTTCTGTGGTGCCGGTCCTGTGCATCTTATGCAATCCTGAAATTGCCAAAACAAAACAAAAAAAATTGCCTATTTCAAAACATGGACAAAAATGATAAAACCCCAGACTTTAACAAATTTTAGGCATTCCACTATTAAAGGTCATAAAAATATATAAAGGAAAAATTCAAACACATTAGCCAGCACACAATGAAGAACATCAGCAGTAAAAAGAAAAGAAAAGAAGACAGAAGAAAAAAAAAAAAAGATAACCCCTGTTGAAATATATCAAGTATATTAACTCTAACCTCTCCTACAACCTTAGGGTTTTAGGAGAGATGGTTAATTGCTTAATCGAAGATGGTATCAGAGCAGGTTTTAGCTTGCAAGTTCAAATCTCCCTGTGGACGCAATTAATCTTCCGGACACTCACCACCTAGCTCCCCCATGTTCATTATCCAGGAGTGTCCCTCTCGAGAGGGAGTGTTGAAATATATTATGTATATTAACTCTAACCTCTCCTACAACCTTAGGGGTTTAGGAGAGACAATTAATTGCTTCATTTAAGAACCCCAGCCCATAACGAAAAAAGAAAAGGAAAAAGAAATTAATAAACTGACGGAGACAATCTTTCTACTATTAAACATTCAACTCAACAAAGCCTTATCCCAGTTACTTGGGGTCGGCTACATGAATCCTAATCCACCACTCCATCTAATCAAGGGCGCTATCTTCCGTTAAATCATAAGCACTCGTGTCTTTTCTTAGTACTTTCAACCCAAGTCATTTTAGCCTTCACTTGTCCATTTAAAGCCTTCATCTTGCACCATATCACCTTCTCACAAGTGCAATCATTACTCTTCGTTGCAAATGACCAAACAACAGTCAACCTTTCCTTGTCGCATGTCGGTGATACCCCTAAATTCTCAAGAAAGTATTATTTTATTTGAATTCTATCAGCTGTAGACTTGCCACTCATGCATCGCGATATTTCATCTTAGATGTACTCATTCTATCTGTATTGTTTCTTTGTTGCACAATATTCTACAAAATAGAGTATGCTGGTGTTATACCATCATATAAAAGCATTCCTTCAATTTTAATTATATGCAATGATCACAAGGCACTCCAAAAACAGCTCTACACTTTATCACCACACTCGAATTCTACACAATAAAGCATGCTGGTGTTATACCATCATACAAAAGTATTCCTTAAATTTTAATTATATGCTTCAATCACAAGGCACTCCAAAAACACCTCTGCTTTCATCACCACACTCAAATTCTATGGGCAACATCCTCTTTAATCTCTCCAGTCTTGTGACTCATCCATCTCAAGTCTCAACATCCTCATCTTAGCTACACTCATTTATAAATGTGTTGTTTGTTGCCTGCCCAACATTCTACCCTAAAGCATGGCTTGTCTTATAGCCATGTTATAAAATGGTCCCTCAAATTTTAATGGTATTCGTTTTCACACAACACCCGAAAAGAACCTCTCTACTTTAACCATTCCACTCTAATTTAATGAGAAACATCATCCACAATATCTCCCTCCTTGTGGATGATTGAATCGAGATAACGAAAATGGTTACTCTAGGTATCTCTTGGTAATCCATCTTAACTACACCCACAATTCTACTCCTAGTTTTAGTAAACTTGCATTCCATATATTCTATTTTACTCTAATTTCTCTTAAAATCATTTCTAAAACATTCCTCCATAATTCTAACTTGGCATTTACCCCCTCTCTAGTCTCATCAATCAACACTATAATGAGCACCATGACACTTCCTCTTGCATATGCCTAGTTAGCTCATCCATAACTAAGTAGTAAGGATCATGCCTTCAAGGTTTATTGCTGCAAGAAAAAGAGACAAAAAATTTCAATTCTAACTTTAGTTGACCATGTTGTGCTGCTCACATGGCAACTTGATTTATTATGGGAACTACTTGAGGATCAATTACCCCCTATGGTTGGGTTGATTTGGGATTATTTTGTTTTAGTTGATTTATTCATCTTTATGGAGAAAAGGGTAGTTTGGGTATTTCATATTTTATGTTTGATAGCTAGATTATGTTCAGCCAGTTCATTATTATTCAAGTTTTTTTTTTCTCAGACTGTCATTTGCACTGTTTGTTGGGTCTTTCTTAATCAAGATATTTTCCGGAATTTCATAGCCTCCGGTCTTGGAATCCAATAACCAACAACCTCCCTTCTTATTCCTACATTGATTATCCACTATTTTTAAAACCCTAGGCCTTTTCTTGGTACTTAAAGTGAAAGATCAAGAATTTTCTCTATTGGTTCTGCATCTGTTTGGTATCAGCGCTTTGGTTGAGATGCTAACAAGAAATGGCAAAGTTTTTAAAGGAAAGTTGACTTACTGGCAGAGGGATGAGTGACTTTTCCATCTTGTTGAAAGGTTGGTGAGATCGAGCATGCGACACGCATAGTCTTAAGTCCAAGAGTGGGTTGTCTCCTCTTCTTTATGTCTACTACTTCCTTTCCTCCCCCTTTTCAGAGATCTCCTTGTATAAGAACTTCACATAAGAGATGATACAAGATCAAGGACAACACCTAATATTGCAGAGGTGGCCACAAAAGAGTTTAGTGAAGATTCTGGACAACATCATTAAGGTGACACATCAATTAACCTTGGGCTAGCTATGGGACAACAAGCAGTTCCATAAGATACGACAGTTTTTCAGGGTTGTTTGTGGAAGAGTTTGTGCTTCACACTCTTAGTGGTTGATATGCTACGTGAGGCTCTTGAACAGGACAGTTACGAGGACAACGACACGGGTGACATAACCAAGAAGGTAGGTGTTAATGTTCCATAATTTGATAAATGGATTGATCCTTAATGATTTATTGATAGGTTAGTTAAATTGGAAGAATACTTTGATTGGTATGATATGATAGATGATTGGAGGGTGAGGTTTGCTAAAATTAAATTGAATGGCCAAGCTTAAATTTGGTGGATCAATGTAGAAAAACAACTTTGCAGTTTGGAGCAACAACCTCTTACCCTTTGGGAAGAGATGAAGATCCAATTAGAGAAAACGATTTTGCCTCAGGATTGTAAGGACAGACTTTATGATCAGATGATTGCCTTTAAACAAGGTATTTTATCAAAAGAGTTGTTCATGAGACGTGAAATATTAGATGTGAGAACCAAACCCTTACTTGCTTTAATAAGAGGTTGAAATTGATATTTGCAGAGAATTGAATACCATAAGGATTTATGATGTGAATATGCCTTTCACATGGCATTAAGGGTGGAGCAGAACATGAGACAGCAGTCTCTTAAAATGTTTGGGTTTCAAGCTGAGGAAACAACAACTCGAGAGTCTATAAGTATGACCCAACCAAAAAGGGCAATCCCTAATAATGCCAACATGACAAAGCCTAATATTCCTAAGCCTCCAATTTCAGCTAACAATAAAGGAAAGAAAGAAGCAAGAGGAGTTGCACCAACCAGTGGACAGCAAGGATGGTTGACATAAATGTGGTGATAGAGGACACTTTGCCTATCAGTGTTCTGAATGAAATCTCCATGTTGGAGTTAATAAAAAAAGATGAAGACGATGAAATACATGACTTTGAATGTGATGGTATGATTGTATGAAGGGTGAAACGTAAGGTTTAAAAGATGAAGATGAAGTTGATACTTCTCTATTGAATATTGTAAAACGTATTATGACAACACCTAAAGAGAAGAATGAGGAGGATTGGCTTCGCATTGCTTTCTTCCACACACACAAGTGTAGAAATGCCATATGTCATGTAATCATTAATGAAGGCAGCAGCATGAATGTCATCCTTGAAAATGCTGTAACAGTTGTGAATCTAAAACCAAAGCCCCACCCACAATCGTAGAAAGTTGCATGGGTGAACAAGACTTCAATTCCAGTAACACAACAATATTTGGTTTCTTTTGAAATAGGTATTAATATAGATTCTATTTGGTGTGATATTATTCCTATGATCATTATAAATATCCTACTTGGTAGACCATAGGTATATGATAGGGATGTGTTTCCTAATGAGAGACAAAACACTATCACTTTTTGTTCAATGGAAAGCACCATTTTTTTTTAAACCAATGAACTTGGAAGCCCTTAAGAAGTCAATTGATAAATCAAAGTCAGTTGAACCAAAGAAGCTTCTCCATTTTCTTAATAAAAAGCAAATTGAAGATGAAAGCAAGGACAAAGGAGTTGTCCATGGATTTGTACAGTTGTGAATATGATCAGCGTCTTCAGTGGCATTCTTATCTTGGCATCTCTTTTCTCATGTAAAAAAACTATTTATGGGATTATGTTCTTTTGTTTCAGGACTCCATTGTGAAACCCATCAGTTAGCCAAGCATTTTCTATCCTTTAATTCCCCAAGTACGAGTAATAATACTACGCCATTTGCCCTTGTTCATTCCGACATATTGAGACCTACCCCAGTCGTCCATTTATTTGGTTTCCCATTATTGTGTGACCTTTATTGGGCTACTTGGATTTACTTGTTGAAATCTAAGAATGAGGTTTTTTCGGCATTTCAGTTGTTTCACAAATGGGTTGAAACTCAGTTTGACACTAAGCTCAAGGTTCTTCAATCGGATAATGGTAGGGACTATATGTCTCAAGCCTTCACCTCTTACCTCTCTTAGCATGGCATCTTTCATCAAAGTACTTATGCCAGTACTCCAGAACAAAATGGCACTGAGAGAAAGAACTGTCATCTTCTTGAGTTTATTCATGCCCTGCTCTTCCATATGCATGTTTGATGTGGAACAATAGAGGGAACAGTTTCACTTTGCATAAAAATAAATCAGATTATAAAATAATCAATTTTCGGACTAGGGGAAATTCTATAATTTTGGCAGTCTGGATAAAATTACTAAAATACCCTTGCCACGCATCAAAAAATTATGAAAATTTCCAAATCAGTTCTGACTTGTTTATGGGTTTTATGGTTCAAATTTCATAGAATTCAGACAAAAATTTATGGGCTAAATCTTCAAGTTTCAAAATTTTCAAGTTCTTTAATGTAAGTTCTCAAAACCAGAATTGGCATTTTTCCTAATTAAAGAGAGGAAACAAGGGGTTTCAAAGAGGAGTTTAAGGGCTTTGTTAGGACTCTATTAGGGGAGCAACAAAACCCCTCAATTAGATTGAGATGGAAAGGGATTTTAAGAGGGACGATTCATGGCCTATCTTTTCTGCAACACAAATCCTTCAATCAACCACTTGTTTTTTTCAATTGAAATTAGTTCTATGGTGTAGACAGTCGTGAGTTCAACAACAACAAAGAGAAGAAAGAAAGAAAGGGAAGGAGACGGACGAAGGAGAGCTAGGGAAGGTGGTATCATGGGTTAGAGAAGGGGAGAGAAAAATAGGAGAAAGGAGACCCCTACTCGTGGGACTTTTCAAAACCAAAGGTTTTATTTCAAAATCCTTCAATTCATTTTTTTTAGATAAGTAAATAATTTTATTGATCACAGAAGAAGAATTACAATCTTGTATATATACATGAAGAAGCATCCCTCAAGATTGGATCTTTAAGGTTTGTAGGAAACTCATTAGGATATAAGATTTCTTCCTTGGGAGAAGAACTCAAGGCCACAAGAATATTTGCAGGCTGATTGGCTTCCCTCCAAATATGCTTGATTTCAAAATTCTCCCAACTTGAAAGTAACATGAAAATCTTCTTTGATAAGTACATAGTTCTCCAAGGACTGCAACATTTCAAAGAAATGATGTCAACACCAATTTTTTAATCCATATTGATGAGGAGGTTCTTGTACCCAAATTGAATATCAAGAGAAAGACCTCTAAAAAAAGCATATTATTCCACCCATAGAATATTTGGTGTAGAAACTATCCCACAATAAGCAAAAACTGCTGCCCCAGTATCATCTCAGACAAGACCACCATACTTAGATTCATTGATTGAATAAGGGTGTGGGGTGCCTTTTTAAAGGCTTACAACTTAAAACCAGTAGAAAGTTTCTAAATTTGGAAAATTTTCAAAAATCATATCCTAAACTTCTAAATAATTAAAAGAACCAACTATGGGGATTCCTAGGCTGTCGACCAGCTCTACTTAGGCCCACATCACACTACTAAAAAGACTACTAAATCCCTATAACAATTTCATAAACTACACTTGGCCCTTGGACCTTATTACATCAGAATAACCCAAACATAAAAACTCATTAAAACTTGGCACAAAAGGCCTTATTACATAGATTAAACACATAAAATGTACCCCCCAGCTAAAGCTTTTTAAGCCAATTAGTCTTGGGCTTGGGCTTCCACAAGGGATACCTCTAGTCCAACCATGCAAGTATGCTACATCAATGTTCTTAAAGTTTTATGGTTGATGCCCTTCAAAGCACTTACCTGATGCACCGTTTGCCTTCCCGTATTCTTGGCTTCAAAATGTCATCTTAAGCTCTTCTCATGTTCATCTCTTTGGTCCTCTCTTCTTCCTAAAGTGTTTGCTTGTATTTGTTATGTTCATGTTCTGAAATCTAATAGAATCAAATTAGATCCCAAAGCACTTAAATGTATCTTCCTTGAATATGCTCCGATTAGAATAGCTACAAGTATTACCACCCTTCCATTTGAAACCGGATTGTCTATGGATATCAAATTTCATGAGACTACTCCTTTCTTTTCTTCAAGACAGCCTCATCTTCAAAGGGAGAGTAAACGTGAAGGAGAAAATGAGTCACCTCTTCCTTTACCTTTGCCTCCATACTCTTTTGATAGTGATGGTGGCCACCAGTCGATGGAAGAATGTAGTTAAGGGGAGAAAGAGCTAGCAGTTGCCCAAAAGAAGAAGGAACCAATGACAATAATCCAAATCAAAGCTTGAGTGAAAGATTTTACAAAGGTGTTTGTTCGAATAAAGAAAAGGGTTGCCCCTACCCCAGAATCTCATGTGCCTCTCCAACCCGTCTTTAGGTATTGCTCCTCCTATTTTTGATGATTCTCACCTTCCTATTGCTATTAGGAAGGGTACCACTTCTTGTACAAAACATTTCATTGCTAACTATGTGTGCTATGATTCTTTGTCCCCAAAGCTTTGAGCTTTTTATACCTCCTTATGTTTTGTTTTCATTCCATGTAGTGTATCTTAAGTTTTCTCCCAACCTCAATGGAGATGGGTAATGAAAGAGGAAATGCATGCCTTGAAGAAAAATAGCACATAGGATGTTGTATACCTTCCACAAGAAAATGTGCCTATGAGGTGCAAATGGGTGTTTTCTATGAAGTTGTAATTCAATAGCACTGTGAAGGAAAAAGAACAAATTAGTAGCTAAGGCTATATATAGACATATGTGATAGATTATCAGAAGATCTTTGCCATTGTGGCAAAGATAAATTATATTCACATACTAATTTTCGTTGCTGCTAATCAAGGGGGTAGTCTTTATTCCAACTTGATGTCAAGAATGCATTCCTTTACAGAGACCTTGAAGAAGTCTACATGAGTTTTCCTCTAGGATTTATGCATTCTATAGGAAAAAGAAAAATATGTCACCTAAAGAAAGCTCTAATGGGCTTAAGCAGTTCCCTAGATCATGGTTTGAGAGATTATGTAGTGTCCACGATTCAAAGTTTCGGTTTTGGTATAGGTTTCGGTCAGCCCAAAACGGAAACGAATCAAAGTTTCGGTGGATACGTATCGAAAACTAGTTAAAACATACGAAAACGATGAAAACTTTTAAGGAAATGTTGGAATTTTTTTATGAAACTTCATGATACGATAGAATAAGAAAGAACACACATTTAGGAACACTTACGTATACAAAACAACCATCTATGATGGTTGTGGAAACTAATAAACTCATGACATACGCTATCGCCTATGAAAAATATGAAAAAACTATGGAATTTTTAAATGAGTTTCTACACTTATAAACATATTCTAAATATCATTAACTTCATCTAATATATACTTTGAATTTAACATATTATAGCAAATGCACAACACTATATTGGAGTTGTATTTGAAGCAATTTTTTTTAAATAACTAATTTTTAATTATTTAAAAAATAAATATTTTTTACCAAAGATACTAAAATATATCAGAATGTAGAGCATGAGTAGTAATACTATATACAAAAAATCAGACTAATCCATGCTCATTTGGTCTAATTTCTTGATCTTTTAACATTTTTTCCTAATTTTTCAAAATAAAAAATAAAAATTAATTTATCGAAAAAAATTTCAACTCCATGAAAGTGTAGATTAGATATAGACATTATATATAAAAAATATCTACGCTAAAAAGACATGCAATTTAGGACTCACCGAAGTTTTTGTCAAAATTGGAGTTTAGTCTTTAATCCTTAGATCCGAGTCCAAATCTTTGTTTTTGATGCAAATGGATTCAAATAAAGTCCTTAGATTTCTTAATAGATGCAATATATATAAAAAATGAAGAAAAGATGAGACAGAATAAAGCTTTGGTCAATACCGAAACTGATACGTATCTACCAAAACCTTTAAAAATGAAAGGTTTTCAACACAAAAAGTACTCTGTATCGTCGATATGTATCAATATGACTGATATGTATCCACGATGCTAGGTACTTTTAAAGTACCATACAGTTTCATTTCGGAAACCTTCAAAACCAATACATATCAACCAAAACTTGAAACCATGGTAGTGTTATGCTAAAAAATGGATATAGACAATGTCAAGCTAATCATACTCTTTTCATCAGGCATCAACAGGGAAAGGTGACAGCTCTTATTGGTTATGCAGACGATATTGTTATTGCAGGTAATAATTAGTGTGAGATCAACTACTTAAAAAGCATTTTGGACAAAGAGTTTGAGATCAAAACTTAAAACACCTCAGATGATTTCTTGGCATTGAGGTTGCTAGATCCAAGAAAGCTATATTCTTATCCTAGCACAAGTATGTTCTAGAGATACTCCAAGACTCTCCGTATACTCAGGTGTGGACCCTAGAAGACTCCCATTGAGTCTAATCATCGTCTCTAAGCAAATGAAGGTCATGGGCTTAATGATGTCGGTAGGTATCAGAGATTGGTGGAGAAGCTAATCTACTTGACCTTGTCTAAACCTGATATCTCTTATGTTGTTGAGTGGTCAGTCAATTTATGTATGTTTCCACTACGAGACATCTAAAGGTAGTATACCGTATTGTTCAATAAGTAAAGAGTCCAAGCCACGTCCCATTGGTCATGTGGCAAGAATTGTATCACACTTTGAATATATTGGGGATCATGTCTGTACGTCCTTTGATGGTGGTAGAAGTGAGCAAGGAGCATTAGCCAAGAAGAAATGTGGCATGATGGTAGAGTTAGGTACCAATCAAAAGCGTGTGCATTCAAGGAGATTGGAAAAAGTCGTGCCAACAAGTCATGTGCATTCCTTGGTAATCTTGTTTCCTATAGGAAACGTTCTATATGGTAATGTGGATCTCCTGCCCCTGTGTACAGTGTGAGTGGAGGGAGCTGATACTTGTCGGGGAATTGAGTGAGATAAACCTCATTCCTAATGGGTTGCCTTGATTTGCCGAAGCGCCTTAAATCAAGCATTTGAGCGATGATCTGGTCTGGAGAACTACCAAACCCTTCATAAGTTTGTTGCTAAGGTGGTTGCCTCAAAGGATCAGTGTTTTAGGGGTAATATGGTTTCATATCGAGCCTCATAAACTCATGAATGAACATTTCAATAAAGTAACTCCAGGACGGTATGCTTTGTGGTGCTAGATCCATGTACCAATCTAGGGGTGCATCATCTAGTGAAAGTGGAAATAACCGTAGCAAGAGGTTACTGTTATTCATCACCTCTCTACAAGATATCATGAACTTGAACAGATGGCCCCATAGGCATTGATAATCCGCATTAGAAAAGATATTAACCAGCGGGACTTCATAGCCTGGTGGAAATGGCTCACAATAAACCATATTTCGGCAAGGGAAAGCTTGTTGACGAAACTTATTTAATACCTTTTGAAAATATTTGCGCTTCCATGGTGCCATAGGAAGGTGTATTATTCTCGGAAGTCGGGGTAGTATGTCATGTATAGACTCTTCCAATGTAATGGAAAAGCTATCCGTACTAAATCTCACCTATGCAACTTGTATGGTTCTCATTTTCGAGTGGTCCTCATAAGTCAAGGTGTTTCTACACAAGTCTATCAATATCATTGACTCTCGCGACACAATTGTTGGCCGTGAGATACATGGTGGCTCAGGCTCCTCTATATGTATAATAGAAGTCATATTACATGTGATGATTGGAGGCTCAAGAAAGTCCTTCGACATATATTCTTTTAATGTCACTGGGAAACGCGGAAGTTGTTCCAACTAGTCATCTACGTGTATCATTGGCTCAGCCACCCTTACTTTGAGATTCTTTCCTTTTTCCTTCTTGGCAACTCCCTTCATGCGTAGTGAGCACTTTCGTACGAGTTTAGCAAGACCATGTGTCTGACTAGGTCCTAGCAGCATTAGACTATGTGGAGAGAACCTACCCTTTATAAAGACCTAAACCAAGGGTTTGTCAAGTTAGGAAGAAACTAGGAAAATGTCCATGGTAGAGACTATTTAAAGTCTTTTTTTTAATTTAAGCGAGCATGTAATAAGGCTTTGAAGCCATAGGTTTAGGGATTAGTTTGCTAGGGATTTTAGGAGATGTTTGGTAATTTTTTGGTTTTTTTAATTATTATTTTGGGGTTTTAAGAGTCAAATCATGCAAGTGTTAAGGGGTAATTTGGACATTTTACATGATATTAGGTTTACTGTGCCTATTTAAGGCATAATATATGTAATCAGAGGAGGTTTAAGAAAAGGAAATTGGCTATTGGCGTGAATTAGAAATCCCGACAAGTGGGTTATCTTTGCTCTTTACTTCTCCTTCTCTCTTCTCTCTCTTAATCCTCTTCTAATCTTCTAAACTCTCTTCCACTTCTTTTCTTCCTCTATAATTTTTCTTCACATTCAAATACTTTTTAAATTTTTTTTTAATTTTTGCTATTGTACTTTTGCAACAAAAACGTTAGACAGTGTTTGACGATATTTCATCTATCTTGCTCATCTTTCATCCTTTCTTCAAGAAATCTTGCAGGGACCTTCCTAGCCCCTGGACAACCCAAATAGGAAGGGTAGTCATTAGCTACAATCACCTCCTATTGAATAGGAGCAAGCCCAAATCAGGTCTGGTGGCAACTCTTCTCCAGGTACAGTTCGATGATTTTTTTTTGCAGTTTTGGCTTGAATCCTAACCTCAAATCAACTTCTTTCAAGAAGTCTAGACATGCAATTGATCAAGTAAATTTCTTGGCTCAAGATCTTGAGTCGTTAGGGAATTGGGATCAGTTCTGTGCAGCACTGCCTAACGTTTTGCTACAGTGGCCTACACCCAGATTTCACGATTTTGGGTTTTGGGATATGAATTTTGGAATTTTTGATATTCTATGTTAAAGGACTTTAAAAAAACACCTGCTTAGGAGAGTTGGGAATTTTTCTGACACACGTCAGGGGCAGTTTAGTAATTTTTCAATTTTTGAAAAAATTATGAATTTGCCCTTAGGTCTAAATTTTTCAGATTTCATTTTTGGATAGTTGTTTGCTTCTTGGAAGTTGTTTAATAATATTCGGCATTTAGTTCTGCATCATCCTCCCTTAGCGGACTAAAGTCTCTTCTTGCGCATCGTTTTGCTTTTGAAAGTGACCCCATCATTCCCCTCATTATCGGAAACATCATGAGGAACAATTGTAGTTTGGGTGCATTTGTAGTCGCAAGCCTCATATCCGCATCAAGTTCCACTATCCTCTTATTAATCAAATCTTGTAGTTTATCTTTGAACATGAAGCATTCTTGTAAGGTATGGCCCACAATACGATGATATTTGCAGTACTTTAGGTCATTTACTTTGTCAGCTTCCACAGGCCTTTTTGACTCGGGGAGTAATATGTCATGTGACTCGATCGTTTGTCTAAAAAGACTTTTCAAATCATCACGGTGGAATGTATAAGAATGATCCTATCTTTTTTTAATGCTTAGTCTTCTAGCAGGTACTTCTTGCCCCATTGTGGCAGGCTTGGTTACATCTACTGTCTGTCTGACCTAGAGCTTGATAGGTGGTTTCTTAGTCCCTACCATGGCGGACTCCATTTTATTGACCACTATCTTTCCCTCCTTTCATGCTTATAATTCAACAACCTCTTTTTTAAAGCATAGGCTTTGGATATTAAGTTGTCGAACCCGGTGTATTTTTGAGCCGTGAGATGAAGAGAGAGTTCGAAAGATATATTAGTCAAGCACATTTCAAGGAGCGTCTTAAGAGGAGGTGCATTCTCACAAGAGTATGACATATTCTCCCACCTGTTGATAAAATCGACAACAGATTTGTTGTCCTGCTATCTCTCGCTAAGCAACTCATATAATTTCACTGGCCTGTGTGCACTCCAGAACTATTGGACGAATGCTTGTTTCATTGCGGCCCAATCCGCAATGGAGTAAGGTTTCAGATTAGAATACCATGTAAATGTTGCCCCGTCCAAAGATTGGACAAACAACTTCAGAAGTCGCTATACTGAATGATAGAGCCACATCAGGACTCAAAGTGGGTGAGGTGTTGTTTAGGGCAGGAAGACCCGTTGAACGTATTGAAATGAGGCTACACGAATTTTGGTGGGAAAGGCATGACATCCACATGTGATGGGTATGGCTTCCCAATCATATATGTATTCACAGTCTCTTGCTCCTAATATTTTTTTAGCATTTCGGCCATCACTGTTCACATATAATTAGGATCCATCATGGGCGTGACCGAGTATATACACGGTCCTTAAGGCATGAAGGGAGTTTGTACATAAGTGTTATAACCGTATACCCATTGTGAGGTAGGTCCATATGGTGGTGGCTCTTGTTGCTGGTATGTTGGCTGATGAGGTCCTTGCAGATATGGATTTTGATGAGAGGCCCGTGGAGGTGGTCTTGGCAGGATAGAGACATTTGATATAACATTGATAGCTAGAATTATTTCAAGCATAGTAGTAAAAGCATACTCTGGTGTGTACTGCAGGTACCCCCCGCATTTAGCTTGGCATGGCTACCCCATTAGATTCTAGTATTGGCAGATCCTCATTTGGTGGTGCTATGCATCATTTCTCTAGCATAAGCTATTCGACCATAGCTTTCAATTCAACTATTGCAATGTCTTAAGCAATTAAGCGTTGATCTTGACTCCTTACTTTGGCTTGCCAATCGGCGGTTGTTATATGTTCTCCTTCAGAGTCAGAATGATATTCCCTAAGGTCTACATCTTCCACATTTGGTGGGGGGGAACTGGTGGGTCTTGAATTCCCCTTGATCCCATTGTTGTTGTTTCGAGGCCTTGCAAGGCAGAAGTAACATTAATTATCGCGACCGTACGAGGATTGAGCCTATCATAAAACATAGTAAGAGAGGCTCCTAAGGCTCTTCCAGTAATTGGCAGCTCTCTTGGTAGTGTTCTTAGAGTCCTGACCATTGATGCCAGCTGACTTCTAGTCATCATGCCTGTAAAGCTAAAGGCTCGCAGTCAAGACCCAGAAGGGCTTGGTGTATCGGCGAGGGTGTCTTTCCTTGTTCCAATAACCATTACTGCTAGTTGAGGATCCTGCTTAGGTCTGAACATCTTACGCTTACCAACATAAGGTGTATAGCCTGTGCTTCCTTTAGCGTAAGATGACAATGATGGATCAGTCCTATGTGGGTGCACCCATGGTGGAAGTGCATTGATTGGCATGTTACCAACTTCTTGCTGCTCTTAAAGGAGTTTACAGACCTTGGCCCTCTGTCTTTGTGCGATATTTCTTCTTTGTTTTTGTTTGATATTTCTTCTTTGTTTTTGTTTAGGGGACAATATTCTCCTTCGCTTGGGTGGCTTACTATCTTCTAGCCCCTTTAATGGTTCAAACTTGATTAAGAGCATCGAATTTCTGAACTCCACACTAGCATGGGTTTGGTGCTGGTTGCAGTGTGCATGGAGAGCTTGGGTAATGATATTGCCCAATTCTTGCTTTTTTGGAATTTATTTTTCACAATTGTACTTATTTATATTTCTTATTATGTGGATTCTTTTTAAATCCAAGTGTCTTAAATTTTGTGTCATTGCCTGTCTGACTCCCCATCATTGTGGGAACTCTTGTGAGCATAACATGCACCGCAATTGAATTTCAGCCTTCAAGTGGCAAATAAGGCCCCTTATTTGCGAACGACACTGTGCACGAATGACTCCTATCCACAAGCTTAGTGCGCGCAAATGGGCAACTGTCGGTTTCATTCGTGGCATTGTTGGTGCGCAAGTATGGGCACCAACGTGAACAAGCCTTCCATCACGAATTATGGATTTTCCCTCCATTCGCGAGAGATGCTTGATCTGTATTCGCGAAGTCCATGTTTGACACTTTGCCAGAATCACAAACTTGTGATTTTTCTTAGGTTTTAACAGCCTTTTCCTGAGGATTTGACCCAGACTTAGGTACCCACTATTTCTTTAGGTTACTTAGAGTTATTTAGGGAGTATAGCCCCTTGATTTGGTGGGTCCTTAACAGATATTGGCATCACTATAGACACGTGGGTGGAGACTAAGGCCTGAACCCCTGTCGGTGTTGGGGAGACAACAGCCTCAACCTTTGATTTTGCTTGGGAGACCAAAGCCTCAAACATACAAATAAGTGGTGGGAGATCAAGACCTCAACCTTTGATGTTGCTTGGGAAGCTGGAACCTCAACCATGCGGAGAGGTGGTGGGGAGATCAAGACCTCAACCCATGACTTAGGTGATGTAGCCAAGGGGCCTCGTTGCAACTTCGATGGGATACCTATAAAAGGGAAAGGCACCCATTACTACAACAAAACTTAGAGAGAGATAAAAGGAAAGTAGAGTCTCACCGGGCATGCGAAAAATTTGTAATACCAAATTTCGTATTGTATGATGATATACGAAATCCATTGTGCAAATTACCTTACCTTTAGATATATATATATATAGTACAAACTTTGCTTCAACACAAATAAACTCTTACATTGTCATGCCTTTCTTCAACATCAAGCTTCTATGATGTCTTCCTTGGAGAAATTTGCAGAGGTATAATAGACTTGCTGCCTCCTCAGAAGAGAGAAAAACTTGTTGAACTTGCAGAACTTGAAGAAAGAAAACAATGTAGAACCTACCCAAGTTGGAGAGCAATGCTTGCTAGTGCTTGAGCTTGTAAAGAGCCAAGAGTTGAGAGCCTCCAAGAATTCTTCTCCTCTAAAAATTCTATGATCTTCGTGCTCCTTGTAGGTATTTATAGATGCAAAAACGAGTTGGGGAGAGTCTTTATTTAGAGAGGACTTCCTCTTTCTTTGTAGAATCCACATTGGAATGAAAACCTTCCATTTTGGGCTTTTGGTGCTTCTTCTATGCGAGATGGCACCTCCTTCTATCTCTTAGGTTTAGGGAACCCATAAGCGTCGTGGCTATACAAAACAACCTTCATTGATAGAATTTAAGTCGAGTTTGGACTCCTAGTCTCCATGGTGTGCAAATCGGAAGTGTATTTACGCACTTTAGTGGTTACGAATAGAAGATTTTGCCTGATTCGCGGATGTCAATTCTTATGCGTGAGTGAAGCATATAAGGCTTCATTCGCGGGATATTATGTTTGGCGAATAACACACCAAATTTTGATTCGCCCACTTTTGATATCTACAAACATTTCCTACATTTCCAATATATGTCTTATTTTGGCCCAACCGACACGGACATTTTGAACCTTGTTTCCACTATGCTACCCCAATTGGGGAAGTCGCTTTTCTTCATTAATCCACCAATTAGCTTGACCAATCAATTTTATTTAAGCAAACCTCACTCCCCAATCATCCGTCACATCATACCAATCAAAGTATTCTCTAAATTTACTAACCAATCAATAAACCATTGTGGATTATTCCTCCCATCAAATTCTAGAACACCAACATATACCTTTTTGGCGATCTCCCATTGTGTCATTGTCCTCATATCTGCCCCGTCCAATAACCTTACATGGCATATCAGCCTTTGATGAATGTAAAGAACCCACTGTTCCATGAACAACCCTAAAGGCTATCCTTTCTTGTAGAACAGTTTGCTATCCCATAGCTGCCTCAAGGTTGGCTAACATGTTACTTCATGATGCCATCTAGAATCTTCAAACTCTTTTACAACCACTATTCCAAAATAAGGTGTTGTTCTCTGTCTTATATCCCCTCTTATGTGAACTTCAATGCCTTTCAACCTTTCAATAAGACGAAAAAGTAACTAATCCCTTTGCCAATTAATCAACTTTTCTCCAAAAACTTTGTCACTTCTTATTGATGTGGACAATCAAGCAAGACTTATGTATGTACCCCCACATAAGAGGGCACGGTTTAGATGTACATGTTATGTGGGGTTGAT
>JAOXJP010291587.1:0-18793 GCA_025762735.1 Platanus orientalis | reverse complement strand
CCTTTAATTTTAGTGGTATTCGTTTATCACACAACACTCCAGAAGCACCTCTCCACTTCAACCATCCCACTCTAATTTTATGAGCAACATCATCTACAATGTCTCCTTCTTTGTACATAATTGAACCAAGATAATGGAAATGGTCACTTCGAGGTATCTCTTGGTTATCAATTCTAATTACTCCCTCATTTCTACTCCTATTATGGTTAAACTTGCATTCCATAGATTCTGTTTTAGTCCAGCTTATCCTAAAACCATTTGATTCTAAAACATCCCTCCATAGTTCTAACTTAGCATTTATCCTCTCTCTAATCCCATCAATTAACACAATATCATTAACAAACAACATACACCATGACACCTCCTCCTGTATACACCTAGTCAACTCGTCCATAACTAAGGCAAAGACATAGACTTAATGCTGACCCCTTGTGCAAGCCTACTGTGATCGCAAACTCACTTGTCTTTCCCCCGGTTGTCCTAACACTAGTTATCTCTCCATCATACATATCCTTAACTAGGTCAATGTATCTACTTGGGACCCCTTTTTTTTTTATCTAAACCAAATAATCTTTTTTGGTACTCTATCATATGCCTATTCTAAAACCATGTGAAGATCATTCTTCTTTTCTCTATACTTTAACATCAATTGCCGAAGGAAAATAGCTTCAGTTGTTGATCACCCAAGCATAAATCCAAACTGATTTTCAGACACTCTAGTTTCACGTCTTAGTTGATGCTCAATCACTTTTGTCTCTTACCTCTAGTCCAAATTTCCAATAAACCCCTAGACCAACATAGTTTAATTCATTCATATTCATACCAATAAAGCAACCCAGCACCATTTGTCGTAGTTTAGTCCTAAATTCCATAAATCCCTAAGTTGTCCTACATCAGTTACTACTCCCAACCATGAGCAAGAATGCAAAGACAAATGCATTTAACAGTTCCAGCATTGAGGGAAGATCTAAAATAAAGTTGTTCTATCTCTAGTAAATAAATATCATGTTCAAAAATAAGAAAAGAAAAAGAAATGTCAAATAAGGTCAAGAATTTGAAGCTTACCTTGACATTGTTACTTTGGTAACTATCTCGAATTCATAATTTTATCATTAAAAGGTTGTTTCTTTATGTGATCAACCTACAAAACATAAAATAGCTCAAGTTACTTATCTTAACAGATAACAAAGAGCGTAAAAGAATATTACAGCTAGAGAAATTGAACAAAGTAGTTTCACTTTTTTTTTAAATAACTGCCAGCGTTTTTTCCCCTATCAGCTTCAAGCACAAACAATGAAGGGTCATGTTAGGCTGACAGCCAGCACAAAATCTTTACTCAAACATATAAACAGGAATCCTGAAAATTCATTATTTTAACCTTATGATAGGGGATTCCAGCAAGCGATACACTGCATTGTCACACATGTGCAATGAGCTAAGGAAAGGATTAACTAGGGAATCCCAAAAAAACAACACGCCATACCAGTGCCCATTTGTAAAGTAAGCAAGGGTCTCTCACCATAGATGAATGCAAGTAAAGAAGGTAGTCCAAGATAATACGATTTACTTACCAGCTTGGAGTATAGGAACATTAACAGGTAAGAGTTTAGAGTTGGGAGATACAATAGAAAGAATGTAAAGAAAGTATGTCAAGAGACAAAGCAGAAAGGGAAAAAAAAAACAAAGGGGACTGATGGCTACGAACTTTAGTACACAAGAAGATAATAATAGTTGTGTATGAATAATAATAGGTAAATATCTAAAGGATGAAATTGCAGATGTTAAAAGACTATCTGATAGAATAGCATCAACTAAATTTGTTTATATATATATATATATAATGAGCCTAATATGCATAAGCACCTCAATCAGGATAAGATGGAAGCAAAAATAAACAATTTTGGGGAAACATGGATGGAGTAACTCGAGAAATTCTTGAGAAAGAAAGAATATTTGTAAGTGAGGACTAAATGGGCATGTAGGGAAATAGAATGGAAGATACAAAATAGTTCATGGAGAATATGTATTTGAAGAAAGGAATAAGGAAAGAGATAAATCCTAAATTTTGCAATCTTGCAAAAGTAAAAAAAAGTACTTCAAAAGAGCCATCAAATTGATGACTCACAAAAGTAGAAGAAAAAAAAAAGGAGCCAAATAGACTTTTTTCTCACTAGGTGGATAAAGTTGTGAACATGTAAGGATTGCAAGGTTGCCCCAAGAGATAGCCTTACCACACAACATAGGTAAGTAGATTTAGATGTTTGTACGAAAAGATGGAAGGGAAGAAAAAGAGAGATTAATTGCATAAGAACAAGATGGTAGAACTTAAAAGGAGAAAAATTAGTGTTATTTAGAGACAAATTGATAAAAGAAATAAAATGGAAATTGGTAGAGTAAACTAATGTTATGTGGAATAAGATGGCAAATATTGAAAGAGTAATGAAAAAGATCCTTAGAGAGTCTAAAGTGAAAGATCAATCATTTAAAGAAACTTGGTGGTAGAATGATGAAATTCAAATAGCCATAAGAGTTGAGAAGTCTTGTTATAAGGCTGGCAAAGACTACGAATAAGGAAAATTTACAAAGGCACAAAGTGAAAAATAAGCTAACAAGAAAATACATAAGACTAAATATAAGCCATATGATAACCTTTATCATAAGTTACAAACATAGGATGGTGAGAGAAATGTATACAAACTTGCCAAAATGATGGAGAAGAATCATAGAGACCAAAATTCTTTTCTTTCTATTTTTTCTTCTTCTTTCTTTTCTCTGTTTTTTTTTTTTAGATGGATTCAATAAAAGAGAGACCTAGATGATGTTAAAGACAATAAAAGTGAGAAGCACATGTCAAGGAGATTAAATAAAAGTGGATGAACTATTCTCAAATATTATTAAACAAGGATCATGTGAAAAACATCAGCTTAAAAGGAATCAGTGGCATCAATGCAATCAGGCATTATAGGTACTTCATTAAATTATAGAATTCAGAATGATGAAGACAAGAAAGTCTTAAGACCAATGGTATCCCAACAGTGGTTTGGAAATGAATAAGAAACGATGGCATATTCTGGATATATAATTTGTTCAACAAGATCATTAGAGCTAAGAAAATGCTGAATGAATGAAAGCATCATGATGCATATTTACAAGAACAAGAGAGATATTCAAAGTTAACCAATTATAATGTGATCAAGATTATGTGCCATACTGCGAAACTTTGAGAGTGATTAAATAGACAATAACAAGTACCAAAAAAACAGTTTATACTTGTGTTAAGGAGATAGATGACTGAAGTTATTATTTTACTTAGGCTACAGATAAAAGACATTGAGAGAATAAAAATGTCTTCACATGGTCTTCATTGAGTTAGAGAAAGCATATCATAGTTCCTAGAGAGATCATTTGAAAGGTTCTAAAAAAGAAAGGGGTCTCAAGTAAATACGCTAGCTTAGCTAAGGATACATATTATGGAGCAATAACTAGTGCTAAAAAACTAGGGGAGAGGTGAGCAAGTTTCCATTAACAGTAAATTTACACTAGGGGTCAGCATTGAGCCCGTATCTCTTCACATAAGTTATGAATAAACCGCCTAGGCATTCAAAAAAAAGGTCTCTCGGTGCACGTTGTTTGCCGAAGATATCATGTTCAACCTTGGTGTAAACCTATTTCCATCAAAAACTTGTTCATCTCTCCCCACCCCAGTTGTTCTACACTAGTTACCATCCCATTATATATCCTTAACTAAGTCAACATATCTATTCTAGACCCCATTATTTTCAAACCCATCAAATGATATCTAGGTACCCTATCATATGCTTTCTCAAAGGCAATAAATACCTTGTGATGATCTTTCACTTTCTCTTTGAACTTTTCCATCAATTGCCTAGAAAAGAAATAGCTTTAGCCTTCAATCCTTCTGGCATAAATCCAAGCTAAATTTATGTTACTTTAGTTTTATGTTCTTCATTGTATGGCTCATAAGCTTGAACCCATGATAATTGGTGCAACTCTGAATTTTTCCTTGCTTTTGTAAATAGTCACCCTGATGTTTTTTCCCCATTCATCTACCATTTTCTTCATTATAATGATATTGTTCAAAAACTTTGTTAACAAAAGAAAACCATTGTCTCCCAAACATTTCCAAACGTCAACTGGCTACCAACGGGTCCTAATGCCTTCTCTACCTTCATCTTTATCAATGCCTCTTTAACATTAGCTAACCTAATTTTACAAAAGCAGCTATAACCTCTGATCTCATGAACACTATTGATTCTTCCTAAACCGACATTTCCTATATGATCCAAATTTAATAATTTATGAAGATAACTCACCCGTTCTTTAATGTTTTGTCCCTCACAGATCTCATTCTTAATGCATCCAACACGAAGTAGGTCACTACATTTCCTCTCCCCAGTTTGGCAATTTTGTATGCATCATCTCACCATCTTTAGTACCTAACTTTGATAAAGGGCATCACAGACCTCAAATTTAGACTCATACCATTTTTTTAACACTTTTATAGATTTCTAAATTTTCCTCATTCCTAATCTCTTGCCAAACATTCTAACGAGACCACTTAATTCTAGTGGCTGTTTAAAGTTCATCATTCCACCACCAAGTTTCTTTACATGATTTCCCTTTCCCTCTAAACTTTCTAAGAACCTCTTTCGCTACTTTGTCGATAGCACATGATGTTGGTTTCTTCTTCCAAATCCCATCTCCCTTTCTATATCATGTTAAGAGTTAATTAACGAACTCTCCTAAAACCTTAAATTGTCAGGATATACATGGATTAATATACTTCAACACCTCTCTCAGAAAACACATTATTTTCTCTTGGGAACACTTGGGGAACCAGGTGCGAGTCCACAACTTGTACACACATGTGCAACACTACATCCAAAATAATACATTTACTTCCACGAAGATTCGAACTCACAACCCAGCTTTGGCTTTGGTACCATGTTAAGAGTTAATCAACCAAGTCTCCCAAAACCTAAAGGTGTTAGGAGATTTATGAATTAATATATTTCAACAAATTGATGCGGACATAATCAAGAGGTCATTATATGTGCCAATCCACAAGAGAATCAAGTTCAAGATAAGGGCACAAGACGGTTATTTCAAGTGTTATAAAAAGTGGACTAATCATGTAATAAGGCCTTTTGTCAATGGGTAAATTGGGTTTTTTTAGAATAAGGATATTTTTATATTAAGGCATTGTTGCTAAGGGTATTTTTTATGCAAGATAATTCCAAGAGGCCTCAAACAATGGTTAGATTAAAAGTGTGGAAGGAAAATTTCAAGAGTAGGATGTTAGAACACAAAAATAGCCACAAAACTCAAGAAATCAAAAAAAAAAAAAAGACATAAACGAATTAGAATGATTTAGAATAAGAAAAGAGGAAGAAAGAAACAAGACAGTATTTTTGTAATTTTTGATAAAAAAATCCAAATTACCAAAATATCCCTCTGACGCATCAGAAAATTATGAAACTTTCCAGATCACTAGTGCATCATTCAAAGGGTCTAGGTTTAAAATTTCATGAGATTTAGATGAGAATTTCTTTGTCAAATAGAATGGAATCAATGTTTAAAAAAATTATTTGGGATGATGACATAGAACACCATAGTACCACTTGGTGGATTAGAATACATGTTGTAAACCTATGTGCAATGGTAGTCTAGGTATTAAGAGGATTTGGATACATAACAATGTACTTTTGTCCAAATGGTTGTGGAGATTCGAAGTTGAAAGTGAGAGTTTATGGCATAAAGTGGTGATGGCAAGATTTGGACAAGAACCACGTTGGCAACTAGTAGGGTCAATGGGAGACATGGATGTGGACTTTGGAAATCAATCATGGCAGGTAAGAAAGAGTTTTGGAAGCATATTAAATTCAAAGTTGGATCGGGGGAGAATATTAGTTTTTTGAAGGATGTGTGGGTGGGAGGGAGACTCACTTGAAAGATGCTTTTCCAAGTAGATTTAGCCTTGTCGTGAACCGACATGTGTCAATTGCCAATTGTTATGATGCAATCATAGGTTGTTAGGTGTCTAACCTGAGGAGAAACCCAAATGATTGGGAGGTGGGTGAGATGATTAGGCTATTGGAAACTCTTGGGAGTTTTTGTCTAACTCGGAAGGTCAAGATGGGTGGATTTGGAATCTAAATTGGAAAGGGCAGTTTTCTCCAAAATCCTACTATCTACAATTGGTAAATTGTTCATCTATGCGGTTTCCACATCGACAAATTTAGAATGTGGATATTCCTTCAAAGGTATCCTTCTTCATATGGAATAGTTTCTTGGACAAAATTCTAACGTTAAATCATCTTTAGAGTAAAGGATGGAATTTGGTTAATTGATGCATACTATGCATGGGGGAGGCAGAATCACTTAGTGAGTTCATGGGTGGCTAACTAATTCTGCCTCCCTCATGCATAGTATGCATCGATTAGCCAAATTTCATATTTAACTCTAAAGATGATTTAACGTTAGAATTTTATCCAATAAACTATTCCATATGAAGAAGGATACCTTTGAATGAATATCCACAACCATTTGGACAAAATTCTAACGTTAAATCATCTTTAGAGTAGAGGATGGAATTTGTCTAATCGATGCATCCTTTCTCACATTAAAATTCCATGGGTTTTTCCCAGACTTTTTAGTGAGTTCATGTTGAGTTAGAGGCTTTGTGGAGTTAGGAACCTATCCATGTCCATTTGACATCCTTTACCGAGAGTGATCTGCTGAGGATTATGGAAGGAAAAAAATGGTAGAATTTTTTAAAAGAAGTTTCACAATATTAATGAATTGGTGACCTCTTTATATAAGTCCCTCTTTGAATGGACTTTAATCTGGGCATCTTTTGACGATGGGGAATGGGAATCTATATGGATTGAGATTTTGTAACTTTCTTTAGTTGTGACCTTGACTTGTGAAATCAACTCCGCAGTGATTCACTCCCTTTGTACTCTTTATGTTTTGTTATTTTCAATAAATAATCTCCTTACCAATAAAAAAAATCATTAAATTTTAGAAAACCAAAGATTCTTTAATGGAGTTTTTAGGCAAAACATAAGGGAATCTTTAGGTTTTAAGAGAAAAAGGAAGAAGGGAATCATAGGGGAAAGAGAGGGTTTTGGTAGGAGATTACATGAGGATCAAAACCCATAAATAAAGATGAGAAGAAAGGGGGATTAAGGATGTGCGATTTTAAGAGTATGTAAACTCAGAACATTTCAGCAATACATACCTTGTTAATGGAGTCTAGAACTTTAATTTTTTAATGTTGATGAATTTCTAGCAAGTATGAGTGAAGCACTAGAAGAAGAAGAAGTAGAGAAATTGGGAGGGTGAGGGAGCCACACGATTGCACTTAGGAGTGCTACAACCCACGAGTGAGAGAGAGAGAGAGGGAAGCCTAGTGGCATCACCCTTGAGATGAAGAGAAGGCCCACAGCCACCTTGAGAGGCCACTCAAATTCAAACACCTTTCGTTTAATAATCTTCACTGATTAAATCAAAGGGAGGGGTTTTAAATAGGCTTACAACCTTAACAAATCAGAAAGATTTTAAAATTAGAAACTTCTAAAAATCCTAAATTGCGAACCAAGTATTTCTTAAAACCAAAACTTTCTAAAAACTTACTTTCCTAAAATTTAAAACTACTTAAAACTCCCCCTAGATAGGCTGTAAACCAACTCTCTAAAGGACCCAACACTTTGACTTATTGACCCACATAACTTTTAAAAACACTTTGTCATTCATTGATACCCCTTTAGTAATTTGGTCATAACTTTCCCAAATCACCTCGAATTTGCGCAATCTTGGTCTTGTTATAAACGTAACTGAATAACCTCTATAATGACACCAAAATCAAGCAAAAATGGCAAGTTTTAACCATAGAAAACGTGAGCTAAAAGTAAGTGACGCAATTACTCACTAAAAAAACCGACAAAACCTTGGCACTATTGGCCTTATTACATATGAATTCCAACCCCTAAATGACTCTAATTAGTCCCACATAACATTCAATTTTAAATCTAACGCTCTTATGTGAAGGTACATATATGAGCCTACTAATGTTGTTCACATGTAGTGCATCATTTAAAAGGTCTAGAGTTAAAATTTCATGAGATTTGGTTAAGAATTGCTTTGTGAAATCATGAAATTTCATAAAACCAAAGATTCTTAATGGAGGTTTTAGGCAAAACTGTAAGGAATCATTAGGTTTTAAGAGAGAAGGAAGAAAGGAATCACAAGGGAAAGAGAAGGCTTTGGTAGGGGATCACATGAGGATCAAAACTCACAAAAAAAGATGAAAAGAAATGGGGAATAGGTATGTGTGATTTTAAGAGTATGTAAACCTAGAAAATTTCAGCAACGCGTACCTTGTGAATGGAGTCTAGCACTTTAATCCTTCAAAGTTGATGAATTTCCAGCAAGTATAAGAGGAGCATAACAAAAGGGGTTCATGACAAAAAGGGGCGATGGAAGAACATCTTTGGAGGGAAGTTGTGAGGAATAAAAGCGGGTAAGAGCTAAAGGCTGCCACTGATTTGGGAGGATTTGCATGGCCATCATCATAGGGCTTGCTCAAATCACATGGGAGCGGCTCTTCTGGCATTTGGGATGAACATCGTACCATCAGCCCAATATTTTCTTCTGAGATCCAGAAGAATTGTGAGATTGGGTGCAACAGTCACTTGGTAGGTGGAGATTTAGCCTATAGATCTCCTAGGTTGAACAACTAAATGGTGTTTCCCCATACTACTGCATGATGGGTGGTGTTTTCCGGCAACGTGAGTTGTGTTTTCTAGTGACGTAATTAGTGAACAATGCCGAAGCAATCTATTGTTATCGAACGAAAAACTTTCGATTTTAAGGATGAATATGAAAAAAATATCTAGAGTTGTATCACAGAGAAACACAAAGGTTTTTTGGCGTTCATCAGGTTTAGTTAGAGCTTTTTTCAACGATTTTGAGAAGTGTTGGACATGGCATGCCAGGAATCTGATCCCTCTGCCATTATTAGATCTAAGGATGATGGCACTCTGGTTCTTGTCATTAAAGGAAGGTCTAATGCTCTGGGCCATTTTTTAAAAATATCTGAAATTATTAGAGCCGGTATAAAGCATTCGGTGTTCATCCCTGGTGGTAAGGAGGTCTCCAGTTGGGCAAATGTTGCTTTTGTTCACCGACGATCCCTTTCTGACCCTATCCCTTTGGCTCAGAAACCCCTGAATCCATCTTTCTTGACTCTGTCTAGGGTTGTTTAGCATGGCTTCCTTTTGGTGGGATCTGCCAAAAAGGATGGGGTTTCGGATAGTTCTATTTGCAATCCTATTTGGACGATCAATGTTAATCAAGCATGGTTTGATTGCAAGGAAGAAGTGTGGTCTAGGGTGGTCGTCTGTTCACGTAGTAGGGAGCTATTTGAGTGGAAGGAAATTGCGTTGGGGGATGAGCTTTGATTATGTTCGGGTTCTCCTCTTCATTGGTTCCCGGTGGATGTGGATAGGGCAATTTTTGTTTGTGCCACAGTGGAGGATGGCAATCATTTATGCAGCTGGGGCTGAAAGGCACCGTTGATGAGGTCGGACTTTGAATTTAATCTTTAGGAGCCAAATCTCTTCGAGCTTTGACATGACTCTCTTCTTAAACGTAGATGGATCCAACTGTGGGGTTTGCCTTTTAATCTTTGGAAGGTGGAAATTTTTTAGGCAATTAGGAACTATTGTGGAGGGCTAAGGTCAGTTGATTGCCGAACCTTAGCTTATGAGGAATTGTGGTGGGCTTGTCTAGAACTAGAAGTAAGTGATCGTCCAAGTATTCCTCATATCATTTAGGTGATGGATGATGATAGATGCTTTCTTGTTTCTATTACAAGTGAGGGTGATATCTGGGCTACTAAGATATCCTCGATGCGGATGTTGGTTGTCAATGAGTCATTATCGCCGTCGGAGGTGGAGAGGGAGAAGGTGATTCGTGCTTAAGTGGTTCCAACAAGAGTAGATCTGGAGAAGTGTTGGAAGGGAGTGTCTCCGGTTAGGGCCTTATTGTCAAAATCTGTTGAGGGCATGGAAGGCATGCCGATGAAGATTTCAAATTTTGAAATCGGATCGAGGAGGCTTGTCCAATGAGATGTCATGGCATGCGGGGAGTCCTATCCCTCTAATTCCTCTAGGATGCCTTGTGGAAGAAGTTACAAAGATAGCGACGTTATCGCATGCTATGGGGAGACGTCTCACCCTAGGGAGTCTTCATTATTTTAGAATTATTCCAAGTGTAGGTTTCGTATGGATTACTCCTCCCAGCTGGCATATAATCGTATTAAGGGGAAGACTGATTCTTATGGTCTTCTGGAAAAATGATTTGCCTCTTTAGGGTCTATTCAGGAGGAAAACTTCATTCCCAACCTGAATCCAAATCAGGTTAATCGGGTCGTTGGTTTAGTGTTGGACCAAGTTCAAGAGTTAGGTCATGATCATGAACTTGGTGGACCTAGTTCTAGTTGTTGGAGGTCCATTAGTAGTGATGGTCAAGCTCGTTCTAATTTGATCCATAATCCATTACCAGCCCAAGCCCATCGCCTATTAATGGATGCGACAAATCTTGACACTATCCAAGATTGTTTTCAAAGGGCTCATTCTGGTCTCGATCAGGGGCTTATCCTTGATCCTCCTGGTGGGAAGGCAGGTCTGGATGTCATGATAGTGGAGCTTCAGGCAATAGGGTTTGCGCTGCGTATTGATATGAGATCTTCGTTGGAGGAGCTTCAAGTTAATCCATTGGCCGGTGGGGGTTTGATTTGCTATCATGGGATTAGAGATTGGCAAGGGTGGACGGATGGTAGGACTCCTTATTCTCCCTCTTCTTTGGCTTCATGGTGTTCGAGTGTAGAGAACTCGTTGTAGTCAGAGGAGTTGGTGGTCGAGGAAGCTAGGCCTGGGGAGGGGGGGTGGGGGGTACTAGGCAATTGGATTTGCCAAAGGAAGTTCAAGAATCTCAGCACAAGGAGTTGAATATTGTGGCAATCGAGAGGCAGTCTCGCATTCCGAATTTGATCGATTTTTCTTCCACTCCTTGTGATGGATGCTTTGGGTGCCGATTTTATGTTAGATGAAGACAATTATGAGTTGTAAGGAATCTGGTGAAAGTCCGATCTCGTCTAGAATCTTAACATCATATTGGTGCACCTTACTAGGTGGAGAAGGAGATCATGGGGCATATGGTAAGGGAGAAAGATCTTGACATTCCATGTTACCCGGACCAAGTGCATGATGAGTACTCTTTTGATTTTTCTCTAAAATCGCCAAGGTAAGATTTTCTATGTGTCTATGCTCCATTCCTCTGCTTTGTTGTCTGCTCATGATCTGTACAGAGACTATGACAAGCCGATTCAAGGTGATAATATTATCCAAGAATTGCATGGGATTTCTACGGATCCAAATGCTAATTTGGGGGATGTGGGGGATGTGGGGAATCAATTGATTTCAACAGATTGTCAAGGGTTGGCTGAGAGTGGTTTAATTGTGTCTGATAATCCTTTGGATTTGGTGGAGAGGGTGGGGGAGGATTGGGGTGGTGGGGCTCTTGAATTGACAATGATGGTGTGGTGACTCCGATTAGAACTCATGAAGGTGGGCCTTGTCTGTTACTTAAAGGTGTTGAGGATCATAATGAGGACCTTTTATCGGATTAGGTAGTGAATAGATTACGGGAGTTCGGTCGCTTTTTGGGGGCTTTCTTTTGTTGGATGTGAAAAAAAATACCATGGAATTTAATTTATGGACAAGCTTGGCGAGTTTATTGATAGGTGGAATTTAATTTATAGTCCACTTACAGGGGCAAGATATACGTAGTCCAAATTTTATGATCAGATTTCTTTGACTAGACTTGACCACTTTCTCTTTTGTGTTGAATGAGATAACCTTTTTCCACTCCGGTTTAAAGAGCCTTGCCCAGAAATATATCGGATCACTTTCCCATTGTGTTGGAGTTTAATATGCCTTTTAGGGGTCCATCCCCTTTCAAGTTTGAGAAGATGTGGCTTCTGGAACAGGATTTTTTGAAGGTAGTAGAAAGATAGTGAAATTGGGTGGTTTATTCTGGCAATCAGAGTAGTATTTTTTCTTTAAAATTAAAAGCCCTTAAGTGGTACTTGAAAGGCTGGTACAAGAATACGGATGGGGACTTTGAGGCTAAAATGGAGGTTTGTAGTAAAACGATTACTGAGCTATACTTGAGTGAAAAAGATAGTAACCTAACTAGGATGCAATGTGAGGAGCAACTTGGTGAAAAATGAGTTCCTTTTGTTAGCCATTAAAGATGAGACGTTTTAGAAAATAACATTCTATAGTTAAGTGGCTCAAGGAAGGGGACAGGAACACTAAATTTTTCCATAAAATGGCTTCCTTCCATAAGAGTATTAATAATATTCTTGGGTTGTCAATTGATTGTATGTGGTCCTAAGATCACAGAAAAATTCGGTTAGGGGTGGAAGAGTATTATGTTAAGTTATACAAGGAAGATAATGTCAATAGGCATTTGTTTGATGGTATGGAGTTTAATTGAGTATCGACCATAAAGAAGAATTTGTTGGAAAGAAGGTTTTCGGAACTTGGAAGAGGAGACTTTGAAGGTTGTTTCGGGGATGAAAGGGGATATGTCGTTGGGTCTGAATGGTTTTACTATTTCCTTTTTTTAGATATGTTGGGACATTATCGAAAGTGTTTGATGATTTTTATTACTCGGAAGAGTTTTATGATCATTTTTTTTATGAATAATAATTTTATTAAGTGAAAGGAGGAAAGGAACAAACACAGCAACCGAGATGGTAAAAAAAAAGAGAAAAATAAAAGGCATTAAGCATTGTAAAAGATACAAGAAAACTAATCCCTGTGTAGATCGCTCCTCGGAATACCAATGAACTCCTTAAAGGTGATGGCCCAAGATGCAACTTCAAAGGTGATGGGGTCAATGAGCTAGGGAAGCGGCCTAGAAATACTTTCATTTCCCAGATTCCTAAGAAGGATAATGCCAAGAATTTGAAGGATTATAGCCTTATTAGTCCTCTTAGTAGCGTGTATAAGATCATTTCTAAGACTCTGACATCGAGATTAAAGCTTGTTTTGAACAGCATTATTACTTAGCCCCAAAGTGCTTCATTGAAGGAAGCCAGAACCTTGATAGTGTCATTTTTTTTCAATAATTAAACGAAAACTTTATTGAAATAGGGAAAAGATACAGCATAATGATACAACAACATAAAGAAACCAACAACTTAAAACGGAAGACAAGAACTGATGTACATTGAAGACTGCCCAACACCCCAGTCTGCTAACGAATTTTGTTCCTGAGGGACGTGAATAAAAGAGCAATTTAGCTTAAAATAGAGCTCTTTGACTTTGTACACCAAGTTCCATAGGTGCCACGATTGCACTCCTTTCCTTGACCCCATCCAATAACTACAACCAAGGCCCCCTCAATGATGCAACTTGAAACTCCCATTTTCTTCAATTCTCTAAGGCCCAAAAGCATGCTCAGAGTTTCAACTCTTGTGGAGTTGCAAGAGGCTAATGGTTCACATACAACTTTGCAAATGGAGCCATTGTGGTCTCGTACCACACACCCAAACCCCGTTGGTTCGGGGTTTCTTTTAGATGCCCCATCAAAATTAAGCTTCAAAGTACCATTCGATGGAGGCCTCCAACAGAGAACCGTTTGATTATATATGGGAGAGGATGAACAAGAGATGGTCGCTATCCAATCTCTTATGAAATCTTAAAGAAATTAACCTTTAAATTTCGTAGTAGCTAGCAACTAGCTGCTCACCTCCCTTATTGCTAATGAGTTTATCGAAGATAGAAGGGCTTCAGGTATAAATGGGTTGATTTGTAAGCTGAATTTGGAAAAGGCTTATAACCATGTTAACTAGAATTTCTTAGATTATGTCTTGTATAGGATGTGATTTGGGATTAAGTAGAGAAGTTGGATTTTCTGTTGCATTAAATCTGTCAAATTTTTGGTTTTGATGAATGGTAACCCTGCTGGTTTTTTTAGATGTTCGAAGAGCCTAAGGCAAGGGGATCCTCTTTCCCCTCTCTTGTTTTATGATGTCTGAGATTCTAAGTAAAATGATCAGGAAGGCAAAAGAGGAGTTCATTCCAAGCTTTGTGGTGGGGCATGAGGGTTACAGGGTCTCTCATTTGTAGTTTGTCGATGATACCATGATCTTCTATGACACAGATGTGAAACAAGGTTTCCTTAGATGTCTCCTTTATTGCTTTAAAGCTGTTTTGGGGTTGAATATCAACTTATCTAAAAGTGAGTTGTTCCAGGTAAGGTTGATTCTGAATATGGAGAGTTTGGCATGGGTTTTGGGGTGCAAAATTTGCACTTTACCTTCGACCTATCTTAGATTACCGTTGGGGGAAAGCTTTTTAAATAGAAGATGGTCTGGAAGCCAATTATTGACCGGATTGCATTTCATCTTGAGTCTTAGTAAGCCTCTCTCCTTTCCAAAGGGAGTAGATTGACGCTATTGAAGTCCACCTTGGCTTCCATCCTAGATTTTTTCTTGTTGCTCTTTACCATTCTAGCATCGGTGGCTACTAAAATTTAATCTAACTTTCATAATTTCTATCGAATCATTCGGATAGTCATCATCAATATCATTTAGTTGATTGGAAGACTATTTGTAGGCCTTTGAGCAAGGGGGGCTTGTGTGAGATCGATAAGTCATAATGGGGCGTTGTTGGCCAAATGGTTATGAAGGTTTGGTATTAAGAGAGATAATCTTTGGCATAAAGTGGTGGTGGCCAAATTTGGGTTGTCCTCAGATTGGGAGTATAAGGAGGTGCAAGGGAGGCATGGTTATGGGATTTGGAAGTCCATTCAGAATGAGAGAAACAGTTTTTGGAAATTCATTCATTTCAAGTTAGGGTCTGGTAATGAGATTAGATTTTTGGAAGATCAGTGGGTGAGAGAGGTTCCGCTAAAAGATTCTTTTAGGCGTCTTTATTCTCTGGCTCTTACTCCTCTATATAGGGTGGTGGACACGTTTGATGCGTTGGGTGATATTTGGGTTCCTAGACTCCATAAAAATTTTAATGATTGAAAGCTAGGTGAGGTGGTTGGTTAGCTTAGGATGTTGGATGGTATTATGTTAGATCCCTTTCTGACTAATGGTTGGAAGTAGGTCATTTCTAGAAAAGGTAGGTTCTCTCCGAAGTCTCTTTATTTGGAGTTGGTGAAAGATAGGTCTCTCTCATTTTCCCATAAAACAAAGCAGATTTCTTGTAGCCCTTTACTGTAGCTTTACTGTAGTGTTGAATCACCAGACGACATGTCAACGGAGATGCAGTTAAGCTTTGGTTTACTTAACCATGGCTAAACTCATGAGTTATCATTGGGCTGCAAAACCACCTTCTAAAAAGCGTTTTTTTCTCGAGAGAAACAAAGGAAAAAAATTGGTTGGTCGACACATCTACTTACGGGTCCCATGTCCTCACTGGCGTGAAGACGCTAGCGATTTCCACTGGCACCTTCATCGAATACCTTGTTCACCGATTCCTTGTTCTTAAAATCAAGCCATGTATTTGTCTCCCAAGGTTTAAGCTTCTTTCATGGCCACAAGCTGAAATTGCACTAGTAAAGGAGACATGGTCGAGCTCCATTTCTTTTTTCACCATCTCAATAAAGATAGAAATCATTTCTATTCCATAATTACCACCCTTGGGTATACCCTGAGAACAAAGAAATTCCAAGTAACCAAATCTCTATCAGGCATTTTATCAAATATTTTCTAAGCTTCATCTAGACAGCCCCACCTTGGATACGTTGTTATAAGGGCATTGCCAACAAAAACATCAAAGCTAAACCCAGATTTTACTATGAGCACGTGAAGTTGAAATCCAAGAAGACACTTCTGAATGTCCTAACAAAAGGCAAGAATACTAGTTTAAGTCACAGAATCAAAGGCAACCCCAATTAGAAGCATTTGATGAGCGAATTTTACTACATCTTGACTTGGATGAATTCTTGAAAGAATGGTATTCCAAGAAACAATATCTGTATTGCTTAAGTTTTCAAAGATATCAAACGCTTGATCAAATTGTCCAAATTTGCAGTACATACTTACCAGAGAATTGAAGACAGTAAGAAACGAATCAAACTCAGAAGAAATCGCAAACCCATGGATTTCGCAACCGGGTTTAGGGTCTCTATGACAAGTCTTGAGAGTGATGGCAATCGTAACTTCATTTGTAGTGTCAATAACGCCCCACCGGAAATGTTATCTAAGGATTTTAAGAGCTTCAAGTGGCTCTTTCTAATGGCTCTGGTTTTCTTCGGACGCAAATCAAGTGGCAATAACTTCTTCTTCTTGCATGCCTCCGTCGAAGCCGCCTTTTGTTTCTACAAAATCACAATCAAGACTACAGGCCCAAAGAGATTGCCACCGGCGAGATTGAGAACTCAAGGAGAAGGAAATCTGGCGAAGCATCGAACCGTGCTTTTAGCTTGTACGTTACACTACCCACCTGCTTAACCAAGGTCTAGATGGCGGTTTGCTTAACCAAAGATTAACTATATCTCTGTTGACGTGTCACACAGTGGTTCAACACTACAGTAAGGCTACTGTAAAGGGGCTACAGAAAATCCACTTTGCCCATAAAAGCATTTGGATCCTAGGTATCCCCTTAAAAGTGTCATTCTTCATTTAGAATGCATACTTGGATAAAATTCTCATCTTAGATCATTTATAGAGTAGAGGTTTAAATTTGGCAAATAAATGTATTCTTTGTTTAAATGAGGAGGAATCGGTTGATCACTTGTTTGTGCATTGTAATTTGGCAACTTTGGTTGCCACTTTCGTGAGTTGATCTTGGGATGGTAGGTTTGGGACTTGGAGGCTCTACTCTCTTTCATTTAGACGGCCCTTCCGGGGGCCATTTGTTGGGGTTTGTGGAAGGAAAGGAACTCAAGAATTTTTAGGGAAAAATTAGGAGTAGGGAGGAGTTGATTTTGTCGATTTATTGGAGTTCGATTAGGGGTGATTTTGTGGATGGGGATTGGTATTCCGTTTGGCAAGAGGAATTGTAATCTTTTCCCTTGTTTTGTATGTTTTTGTTTGGCCAATTTGGCCTTGTCTTGTTTTTCTTGTCTTCTTTTTTCACCTTCTGGGTGGAGTGTTGTTTTGTTTTGTTTCCTTTGCTTCAATAAATTGCTTGTTGACTACCATTCAAAAAAAAAAAATGAGAGTACTAGAAGCGAATGAAGAATAAGGAGAAGTGATGCAGGACAACCCAACGAAGAAGGTTGTACCCTGTGGATTATGATCCCACAAAGTAATAGAACATGAAATTCCTCTGTTTGGATCACTAAAAACAAGTAATATTCACTTAAGAATCAATCTACAGTACAACTGAGCATTAGTCAACCCTTAATATGCAGGTAAAATGCAGTTGTATAAGATCAATGATGATAGCAATAACAGCAAGTCCAACAGGATACTCTTTCTACTCAAGAAAGATAAGCTGGTCTAATAGGTTAACAATATGATTAACAGACTGTTTGAAGGGTAATAACAATGGGTCTTGGCAGCAGACAGCAGGCTAAAATTTGACAAGATGAACAGAGAATTTCAAGTTTTCTTATATAATCTTTAAATATTGCTCGTCCTTCAATAAATGAAATCCTTACCTTCCAAAAAAAACAGAGAATTGCAGGTCTAAAATTAGGTTCAGCTTATTGTTTCTGATCTGGGACAAGGGAATACAAGAACTGTAACAGTGGTATCTTATGGCAGATTTCAATGATTAACTCAGGGTAAAGGCAGTCGAGTTTTGATTCTGGGTTCGACTTATAACAGGGTGTTAAAGAAGGCTAATCAGCAGGAAATTATGGCCAAACACAAGACTGTACTATGGGTCAAACAGGGGTAACTGCAGAGGTGTTATATGACAAGAATAAGGTTTAGTTTTGGGACTGAAACAAAAGGCCAATGGAGGCTGGTTAGGGACAGAACATAGGTTTGCTTTAAGTCATAAGGACTGGTTTAAAAGGGTTTGAGGGTGAGAACAGTAGTTTGAAAAACAGGTTTATTTAGGAAGAATCAGGTATAAAATAAGGGAAGATCATAGGGTTTTATTGGGTCCAGTCGAGGGTCAAGTTGGTGGGCTAGGACTGTGATACAGAAAAGGAAATAAATGAACTAGACAAACTGCCTTAAGACCCCATACACCTGAGTTTTCAATTGGCCTCCTCAAAACAGCAAAAATCAGGGGACCAAGTCTAACACTGGGATTATAAAAGGTGGGTTTAGGTTTAATGAATGGGACAACAGGGATCTTACCACAGTAAGGGTGTCGCAAGGATAGTTACCAGAGTGAGAAGAAAGTGGGAAGCAATGTGAAAGCGAGAAGCAAGAAGCAAGGATCAATAAATTCTTGGGAAGCGAGAAGCGAAAAACGATAATAAAGTAAATAAATATAAATTATAATCAATAATTTCAACTACAGTATAAATAAACTTAAAGAAAGTGCAAAAAACCTAAAATCTATACTCTATAAGTACAAAGAATCACGACATATAAATCAATATGCAAACCATTCAATTGCATTACTTTCGACAAATTATTCCCTTACCTCTCAAAAAAAATGCAAGCCATTTGTTACTAGTATGGCTAGTCATACCTTGGATTTTACCATACATAGTTTTTTTTTTTTTTTTTTTTTTTTTTTTTTTTTTTTTTTTTTTTTTTTTTATAAAATAAAAA
>JAOXJP010291576.1:0-18793 GCA_025762735.1 Platanus orientalis | reverse complement strand
AGGTGCAAATTACTTTTTGGTACTGATGTGTACATACCCTGATTCCGTTTTCACAGTACTCACAAGATTCATTCTCACCTAATTTTTAGTGAAAAAAAAGTGTTCAAATGAACATTTGCTTCCTAAGCACCAAATTTTTAAATAAAAAAATAACATGTCAGCATATGGTGTGGGGACACAGGGACAAACAAATTTGGGTGTAGCGGATCCGTTCCTTAAAAAAATCCAAGTGGCTTCAATCGACATAACCAAATTAGACATTTTCTTCATCATTTCTTTTTTCTTTGATGTCAATCAGGGATGTAGACTTAGTTAAAGGAGCTTGAGGTCTGACGGGAGATAATATAGGTTGAACGAGTTCATCTGTTTTAATCAACTTTGACCCAATCTCACAATCAAAGCACGAAAGGTACGTGGTTGAGACACGTTCAGACCCAAGTGGAAGAGACAGAAGACATGGGGCCTCCTTCTCTCACGCGGTATAATTTGGCAGGATGGGCCCACGACCTAACAATCACAGGATGCCTGGTATCACTGTTTGTATACGTGTCAGCTAAATCTAATTGGAAACATTCCGAAACCCTGCATCAGGGGCGGGCACATTGGCACGGAAAAGTGAAAAATCCCTCCCCAAAAGTGTAAATCACTTTTGGGTGCTGATGTGTCTGCCCTGTTACAGGGCGGACCTTAAGCGTTTTTTAAGGGGGAGCATTAAATCCGTGCCGGCTTTTTGGAGATAACTCATTTTAAGGGGTCTGTTCTAAAAACTCAGGTTCTCTACTGTTGGCTGGGAGTTGGTGTGTCCCTCTAAAGTGCCCCTAACATCTCCCCTACATGGGAGGGGACACAATAGGTGATTTACACTTTTTGATGTGATGTGTCCCCTTACATGGGTAACCTTAGGGCCACTTTAAGGGGGCTCTATTTCCGTTATAGTCTTGCAAACAGAATGAGTCTATCATGAAAAACCTTGAGGATTTGATAGGATCAACTAAAGTCACCCTAAGATATGACTGACATCAGGGGCCAACACATCAGTACCAAAAAGTGAAAAGCATCCCCAAAAAGTGTAAATCACTTTTTCATCACTGCTGTGTCGGTCCCTAATATCAGTCTTACCTTAAGGTGACTTTAGTTGATCCTACAAAATCCGATGCCAAAAAAAAAAATTGTCAATTGAAAATTAGTATCATCTACATTTTCAAATCCTTCTACAAACAAAATAGGCCTATCACATCTATAAATATTGATAGCTTTTTTTTCATCCTTGAGATTTGAATTTCAAACTTCAATCAAATCACACCCATATCAGTGGCTGTGATTAATCCATTTGGCCTGTTGTAGGTTTTTGAAAAATAACAAATTTTGTTTTCGACATTTTTCAAGGATAAAGAAGGTGTTTCCGAAAAAATGGGTTCATCCCCATGAACCCTATGTTCTCACCACTGCTTTCCATCCTAACTCATCCAAATCACCTAGGTTCTTCATTTACTCACAAGACCGTGTAGCAACAGCCTGCAATGCACATATACCCCAAAAAATCCTAAAAGGATAGTTTCTTGTGAGTGGGACAGTCTTGCAACAGTCCCAAACACACACGTATTCCCCAAAAAGGTATTTTGTCACTCTTTGGGATTATGTGTGCGTCTGGGACCATCGCAGGACCATCCTACTCATAGGAGACAAAAAAAAGAAGAAGCTATTTTTGCTTTTCTTGGGGAAGGTGTGTGAGATAGGAGGATCAATGCGCTCAAGTTGTTTTGTCCCAGTAACTAGTAACTGGTGTTTGGGACATTATTGTCAAGGGAGCGAATGTTGGACTCCCAAATTATCCCCCCGTGTTCCCACGCACAAAGGCTTAAGCACAATTAGTTGAGCTTGCGTACGTCTCTAAATGGGGCCTTTATTTCCAAATGTCATATGCGTTGGTAGTACGTAATTTTCACAAATTGTTCTAGTTTTATTTTAATGATGTTAACCATTCGGTTCCACACTATTTGTCATCAATTTAAATGATTAAATTAGATGACGATGGCTCGATAACAGCAACTACCCTCGTGGACCCACATAATAGTGGACCATGGTTCTGTATTTGCTAGCCACAGTTGCACCAAAACCTTCATAGCCGGTGTGCTCTCCCTATATCTTAGACTTTAGAACAATCATTAGCTCGTTTAATTAATACTCTACACCAACTAGGCTTTATTAATTTTAATCCCACCGTTCACAGGGACACAAGCATCGCCTTCTTTTCTACCCATATGGGCAACCCAGAAGTCATCCCCTTCTTTCTTCTCTCCTCCTTCTTCTTTCTCTTCTTCCCATTTTCACACACAGCAGAAATCTGCCGAGACTCTGCCTGTGGCGTCAACAGGCCCGTCATTCGGTTCCCTTTCCGAATAAAGGGTCTCCAGCCCAAGCCCTGCGGCTATCCGGGGTTCGACCTCACCTGCAACAACCGCAGCCGAACGATTCTAGAGCTACCATCTTTAGGAGGGTTCTGGGTTCGAGCCATCGATTATGCCAAACAAGAGATACATATTAACGACCCAGATAACTGTCTTCCCAAACGGCTTCTCTCCTTCGATCTCTCAAGTTCCCCTTTCAGCAGTTTTTACTATCAAAGCTACACGCTTCTCAACTGCCCATCGGGGCTCACGATACCTCAGTTCACGCCCATCGCTTGTCTCAGCGACTCTACGCGCGCCGTTTGGGCTACCTCTTCGATGACGGTTGTTGGGTGGATGACCATGAGGGGTTGCGAGCTGATTTCGAGTGTGTCGGTTCCAATTCCGTCGCCGCTTCAGTATGACGATGCGGCGTTTTCGTTTTCGGACCTCAGCGACGATCTTCCCCTGACATGGGATGTGCCCGGATGCGGGGCTTGTGAAGCGCAGGGCAGGAGGTGCGGATTTCAGAGCAACACCAGTTTTGAAACCGGCTGTTTCGATGCTCCTCAGACTGGTAAATTTCTGTGTCTTCTCTCATTGTCATTTTGTCGATAAGGAGTTGCTCATAACAAAACCGAAGCCTCAGGTTGGTGTGTGGATGAAGGGTGGTTCTGGGAGGGGTATTTAGGTCATTATGTAGATGGGTTTGAGGTTTGGATGTCCAATGAAAGAGGACACGTGACGCATGTTGATTGGTTAGTGTCCAATCACGACTGAATCTTCAGCAGAGGGGATCTGAACACCGCCCCTAGATAGGAGAAACGAAAGGGTCCAGCACTCTTGTGTCTAGAAAATATGGCTACAGAGACGGCGATGCAGACCGTTTTGCATAGAGTATGCATAAAAAATGTTAGGATATGATTATTGGGAAGGGGAAGTCAATTTCATCACTTCTCTTGTTAAAGAATTAAGTAGAAATTTGAGATTGTCTAAGTACAGTCCGATTAGGTGAGAACGAATCTCGTGAGAACCGTGACAACGGCACCAGAGGGGCTGACGCATCAGTACCGATAAGTGATTTGCACTTTTTGGGAGGGCACTTATCACTTTTTGGCACTGATGTGTCCGTACCCTGATGCCGTTTTCACAGTTCTCACAAGATTCGTTCTCACCTAATTTTTAGTGGTTTGAATTATGTCTACAGTTTGATTGGGGAGTTAGTCCCAATCAACATATGCAGTATGAATATGATGGCTGGGTAAGTGGGTGTTTAGCTAATTCACATGCTATAATGATCATAGCAATTACACAGGTTATGTACAGTATTTTCTAAGATGCCCTCGCCCAATTGATGTGTTTGCATGCTCATTTGCTACTATATGTTGTATGATGATGTCGGAATCTGGTCATCCTAAGCGTTATCAGATGAGCGCATAGAGATCTCCTGACCCGATGGACCTGTAAGGGAGAAAAGACCGAGGGTGCCGGCTAGTTGTCCTCCGATGATCAAGTCAGTTGGGAGGTTGTTCAAAAAGGGGGCAGAATATAGTTTTTGTCTGCATCCGAGTTATTCTTACCCTTTGTTGAGGTGCGGGCCACTTCTTATAACCTTTGCCGCCTTAGATATCCCGAATCTTCTGCTCATCATTGCTTGCTCAGGCGATGCTTGTGGGCGAAATTGCATGGATAGGATTTGGCCAGGATCTACGGGTTGTGGTGGTGTCCTTATCTCGAGAGTTATGCTTTCGGCCCTATCACCTGCATCTATGCTTCCATTTTTAGTTGAGTTGTGCACTATCGGTTGGTTGTGGGGCTCGGGGTGTCGGTCGGTTATGGTCGGCTCGGGGTTACCACTCAGGGGCTCTTCTATTCGGGCTCGGCAGGTCCTGTGTTTCGAGCCCTATCAGTTGCCCCCAATCCCCAAGAGCCTGTTTTACTGAGGACGAGGGAATTTGAACCGTTAGGCATGCTTTTTGTATCACTGACCATTAGCTTTTTGGCGGTGGCCATTTTTTGGGGAATCGAGACAGGGTCTTGCAAATCGCGACGACATCATTGGCGTGCCGTCAAGGGCAGTCATTTATGGGATGTCGCTTCAGATGTCTCATCTGTACGCTTAAGTCTACGTGGAGGACTCGGATTGATGTAACCTTGATCCAACGATCGGGTCAACCCTTGTCTCCTATAAATACCCTAGGGCCCCCAGATTCCTTTATTTGCACTTGCTTCCTTTCTTGGTGTCTTCTACCTTCAGCTCCTTTTGGTCTTGCTGTTTCGGCTTTTTCTGGTCGCGTGCCACTTTTAGTCTCCGTCCTCTGGCGAGTATTCGGTACGCTTCTAACCTTTCCTTCTTCCCCTTTATTTCATTTTCATTCTTTTAATTTTTATACTTCTATACTTCTTCCCTATTCACTCTAGACCCCACGGAGTTTCCTTCAATTTCCACCTAGTCTGTCTCTATGGATTTCTATGAGCTCGATGGTAGTTCCCAAACCTTAGCCTTGTCAGGGGAATATTTCCTTTCTAAACACAGTTTTTACCGAGCTTTTTTCCCTTCTCGGCCATTTTGTGGACATGGTCTTTGCTTTCGACCAGATGAACTCATCTAAGCATCTTTCTCTTTCTGATTTGGAGGAACCCTTAACCTTGACTTTAACTGATTGGCCTTGGGGCAAGTTTAACCCAAGGATCCTCTTCAGGCATTGACCTTCTCCCATCCCTCTTGTCCCGTGCCACCTAAGGCTCGGACCTTTCGCTCAACCCTAGAGCAGAAAACTCTTGAAAGCTTTAGGGAGAGGTATAATATTCCCGATGATACAGTCCTTCGTCTCCTTGAGCCTCACGAATAGGCGTGCGATATTAGCGAGGAAGTTTATTTTTATGAGTAGGCTTTAGTGGGGGGCCTCCGATTCCTAGTTGCTATCTTTATTAAGGACCTACTCTGCTACTTAGGGATAGCCCCTGCCCAACTCATGTCTAATTTGTGGAGGATAGTGGTAGGCAACATGGTTCTCTAGGCGGCCTGCAGTGGTGGCAAAGACCTAATTTTCATGTCGGAGTTTCTATTATGTTATCAATTGGTTGAGAAGGAGTTGGATTGGTGGTTCTTTACTTCCCAAGATAACTTCTAGAATTTGATTACCAGACTCTCGACTTCTTATAAAGGGTGGAAGAGCAAGTTCTTCCTCTTGGGTAACAACTGCAAAGCTTGTTCACGGGACAACCATAGCGAGGTGTTGACCCGCTTTAGTCGAGTCTGGGGTACCCTAGACTCCTTGGGTGAGTCTTTCTTCGTTTGCTTCTTTGTGATTCACTTTAGCCTTAGTCGAGCCATCATTGACTGTGGTCTCCTTCAATCGGGTACTTAGGGCCATCGCCTATCTGGTTCATGACTTCTTGACATTGGTCACTGCTGAGGCCCTGTCTTCTTTCCCTTTCCAGCCCAGATCCATGGAGGATGTGACCTCGGCAGGCTTGGGTGTACCTTCTGTAGTTGGTCTAGTAGAAGGGACGATCGAGGATATTTGTCTCCCCCCCCTTTTTTAAATTCTTTTTCCGTTTTTGACAAGGATGGTGAAGGTAGAGATCAGGGATGCCTAACTCGCTATTGTCGAGTTGGCCAATGTAGAGGGCCCAGTCCCTTTGCTCGAGGACCTCGTGGCCCCTTCTCCTAAGGGTAAAAAAGTTTAAGCCCCAGGCCATTCGAAGGGCTCGTCTTCTTATGCAATCCCATCTGATGGAGCTTGGGCTATCGAGCCTGTTTTTGAGGCTCAACCCTCACCGTCTGCTGCCGCCACCTCTGTCTTAGCCCTAATCATTATCGATGAGGTCGACACTGCAGGGGGTGCTCTAGCCTCCTAGCCTGAGGCTCTCATTTTCTAGGTCGAGGCTTCGGCTCCCTGTCTGGATAAGGGAAAGTATTCGGCTTTAGACACTTTTTCAACAATTTGGATCGCGTTGTAGACATGATGATGAACGTTGTTCCCCGCAGTGACATGGAGGTTTTGGCAAAGTTCTATCTGCCCAATGTCATATGCAAGAGGCTTATGGTTGATTTGGCTGAGGTGGTTTTCTTTCTCCTTTCTATACCATGTTTCTAATCATTGTCTTTCTTCTTTTCTTTCCTCTTTCTTCATTTTAGATGACGTCTTTGGTGTTGACCAACTCTGCCTAGCATGTAAGTGTCGAGAACAACCTTAAGAAGTTGAGGGAGAAGGTGGCTGTGCTTAGGGTCACCAACTCTAGTTTTGAAGCCCAACTAGCTGAATCGGCCAAGGAGTCTGAGGTGCAGGCTAGTCTTCAGAAAGCTTGACAAGAGAACGAGACTTTGACTGTGAACCTTTAATCTTCCGAAGATGAGAAGGCAGTTCTGGCTCAAAGGCTGGCAGAGGTTGAGAGGTAACTTGCCCTAGTCCAGGAGGCCGCAACTAAGGAGAATACTGAGGTAGAGGCAATGTTCCAGCAAAGGCTGGAGTCAGAGAGGGCAGGGGTGTTACCGAATATGCCTTGGAAGTCTCCAGGTATCTTTTCGATAGCTTCGATACTTTCAGGCACTATGCTACTCAGGCCTTTCCTAACCTTGACTTCTCGAGGTTCATTGCTAACAACAATTCGGGGCCTCCTCCCGAGCCTGAAACAGTTGAAAATGACGCTACCCCTATTGAGGAAGTCCGACCGAGGAAGCTTCTAAGGAACGAGCTCCTTGATCGGCCTTTTGTAGTTTTTTTTTGCAGGTTAGCCTATGTGTGCCCGATGTAACTACCATTTTTCTATTGTCTTCGGCATACTTATTTTGTTGATTTGTTTTAGAGTTCTTTTACCTTATGTCCCTTGTTTAATAACTCTCGACCTCTTGGGGCCGGTCGGACATCTTAGTAAATTTTTGGGTTATTTAGTGACCTTCAGCCACTCGGGGCCTGTAGAATGCTTTAATAGAAATTTTGGGTCATTTAATGACCCTCGACCACTCGGGGTCTGTAGGATGCCTTTGTAGAATTTTTGGGTTGTTTAATGACCCTCGGCCATTCAGGGCCTATAGGATGCCTTTGTAGAATTTTTGGGTTGTTTAATGACCCTCGGCCACTTGGGACCTGTAGGATGTATTCGTATAATTTTTGGGTTGTTTAATGACCCTTGGCCACACGAGACCTGTAGGATGCCTTTGCAGAATTTTTGGGTTGTTTAATGACCCTCGGCCACTTAGGGCCTGCAGGATGCCTTTGTAGAATTTTTGGGTCGTTTAATGACCCTCAGCCACTCGGGGCCTATAGGATGCCTTTGTAGAATTTTTGGGTCATTTAATGACCCTCGGCCACTCAGGGCCTTTAGGATGCCTTTATAGAATTTTTGGGTCGTTTAATAACCCTCGGCCTCTTGGGGCCTCTAGGATGCTTTTCTTTATTTATTGATGTTGAAATACAATTAGCTCAAGAATAGGTCTATAATCTTGAATTTCCTCTCTTTGACTTTTTTGTTGTTGTAGTACTTGGCCATATTGCTCCAGTATGCTGCCATTCGGACAACAGCTTGTCTTCTTTCTTCTAGCAAGTCTAGATTCAGGCAGAGATTCTCCTCATTTCGCTCAAGATTTTCTTGTGCGACTCAATAGCCGGCGAGACTCACTTCTACTGGGGTTACTACCTCAAACCCAAATGCCAACAAAAAGGGGTCTCACCCGTTGGTGTCCTGGCTATGGTTCTATATGCCCACAAGGTTCTTGGTAACTCCTCAGACCAACTTCCTTTGTGTGCCTCCAGTCGAGTTTTTATAATATTCAGAAGGGTTCAATTGGTGACTTCTACTTGTTTGTTGGCTTCGGGTGTCCTAGAAAGGAGAAGTGATTCCTGATTTTAAGGCTTGAGCAAAATTCCCTAAACCGAGGGTTGTCGAACTGTTTCTCATTGTCCGAGATCAAGACCTCAGGAATGCTAAAACGCTAAACCACAAACTTCCACACGAAGTTATGGAAATTGCTCTCGGTTATCATAGCCATGGGCTCGGACTCGACCCACTTCGTGAAGTAATCAATTACCACGATGATGAACCGAACCTGTCTTTTTCCCCTAGGGAGGGGCCAACTATGTCTATCCTCCATTACGCGAATGGCCAGGGACTGGGGATTAGAGTGAGTTCATCCAGAGGCTGTCTGAGTCTGTTGACAAATCTATAGCATCGGTCGCACCTCTATGAGAAATGAGTCGCATCAGCTTGCATTGTTGACCAACAATATCCTGCTCAGACGAGTCGGTGTGCCATGGACCTATCCTTAGAATGGCTGCCACACACCCCTTCATAGATCTCCCTCATCACATAGTTGAATTTGGCCGGGGTTAGACATCGGAGATAGGGCAAGGTGAGGCTTCTCTTGTACATTGTCTCATTTAGGAAGGTGTACCGAGAGGCTCGCAGTTTAAGCTTTCTGGCTTATATCCTATCATCAGGAAGTTTTCCCTCTTATAGGTATTCCCTGACTGGGTTCATCCAGGAGGCTCCTTCAATGACCCCGACCACCTCTAATATGGGAGCCGTCGTACTTAGTGCTGGCAAGTGCACGATCATTACATCTTCATCGTCCTTGAGGGCTAAGGCCTATCAGGCTAAACGGTTGGCTCAGTCGTTGTTTTCTCAAGCTACATGTTCAATGACAAACACCTCGAACACACTTGTCAGTGCTCAGACTACCTTCAGGTATTTTTCCATTAAGTCCCCTCTTGCCTCATATTCACCTAAACTTGGTCCACTACTAACTTGGAGTCGTTTCTCACCATTATGTGTTTTACGCTGAGCTTGTGAGCTATCTTGAGGCCACTCACAAACACTTCATATTCCGCTTCATTGTTAGTTGTCCTGAAGTTAAATCTGATGACATACTCTAGTTCTTCTCCTTCTGGGGTTACCAGTATGATCTTGGTCCTGCTTGCTTGGCTTGTAGATGAGCCGTCGACAATGAACACCCAGTCGGTCCTGCCTAAGGAGACAAGCCCTCCCAAAACTTCTACCTCCTCCTCGGAGGGAGTTAGTTCTACCAAGAAATCTACTATGGCTTGTCCCTTTACTACCCCCTTGGCTTATATTATGCTTAAGAGCCGAGTCATCCAGCAGGAACTCCAACAAGTCCTTTACAGGTTTGGTTGTCAAGCCTTTTTTCTTTGCTTCTACTTCCTCCTCATTGATCACTAGGGCCTCATTGTGTGGCCCGTTGGAGAGCAAAGCGTTGTAGCATTTCCATGTAACAGTTTAGTCATCCCAGTGGTATGTGGAGGTTACTGCCTTCATCTGGTTTAGGGAGGGTCTACCTAGTATTGCATTATATACCGAGGGACAGTTGACCATGAGGAAACCAACCTCCTTGGTGATCTATCCTGCCCCAAGACCCACTGTCACAGGTAGGGTTATCGATCCTATCGGGAACAACTTGTCCCCTGTGAAACCGACGAGCAGGGCCCCTATCGACAGTAGTTTGCCTTCTAAGATTCCCATCTGCTGGAAGGCCAATAGATACAAGATGTTTGTGGAGCTTCCTTTGTCGATCAGCACCCTTTGTGTTTTATACCCGACAATCATAATGGTGATGATGAGGGCGTCGTCATGTGGGTGTTGCAGCCGCGAGGAATCTTCTTTGGTGAAGGTAATCGAGTGATCAGTTCTTCGGATTTACTTCTTCGGCCTTCCTATCATGTAGATGCTCTTTCCCTCTACGTGTTTGGACTTCCTCACATGGACCTTCCAAGCTAAGACAGACTCACCCCCACTAGCGAGTCCTTCGGTTATCACTTGAATTTCACCCAAAGGTGGTGGCCCCTCCTTTTTCTTCAGGGTTGGGTGGTTTGGTCCCTCGTCTGGCCTCTCTGTCATCTGTGGGGTGACAAATCGCCGTAGCTTGCCTTGCTATATCAACTCTAATTGTTCTTTGAGATCGAAATAGTCGTTGGTGTCATGATCGTTGTCTCGGTGGAACCGATAATACTTTTCCCTCGCCCTCTATGCGGGAGAGAATTTTAGTCTTCCCAACCATCTGAGGGTGGGGTCATCCCGGATTTTTATGAGAACACATTTAGGAACCGTGTTGAGAAGGGTATATTTAGGAAAATGGGATGTAAATGTATTTGCTTTTTGCTCGGGACGGCATGGCGGGTCCCACACCTACGGCCTTGGCCCGATCTACCTAGTCTGTCTACTCTCTTTTTCTCCTCCGTCTTCAATCGAGACTCCTTATTTTTGCCTCTCCGGGCGGTTATTACATCCTCCGCGTTCATATGCTTATGTGCTTTCATCATCAGTTCTTCCAAAGCATTTGGGGGTGATTTTGACAACAAAAATAAGAACCTGGAGGACTACAATATTCCCATGAGGGAGGTCAACATCACCTTGTCATCTATGTCGTCCACCCACAAGGGCTCCTTGTTAAATCAAGTGATGTAGTTTCTCAGCGACTCCTCTTATTCTTGTTTGACATTCGGGAGGTAAGTTACTATCTTTTGATAAATCCAGGTGCTGAGGAAGTGGCTTATGAATTGCTTACTGAGATCCAGGAAGCTATCAATTGATTTTGGCTTCAACCTTCCGAACTAAGGGCAGACCGAACTGTTTGAAAGTCCAATATTATTCCTAGAGGTGGGGTAAATAGGATAATTCAATTTCTTAATCTCCCCTTATTGATAATTTGCTTAATCTCGATTAATTTCAACGTAGGGATTTTGATTAAAAAATTGCTTTTCTATGAACCAATCATAGACCACGAGGTTCCATCATACACCATAGTGTTACCTATAGCAAAGCGGGAACATAGCTAATAGTTTCCCTATATTCAATTTATTAATTTCTGATTATTTTAACTGTTGCGTGCACAATTGCAATAAATAAGTAAATGACGAATTCAATGAATTAAATGAAACTACTAGAGACAATCACCAAGCACACACAACACAATAATTTTATAGTGGTTCGGCACAAGGCCTACGTCCACTTTCAAAAGCTCACAACCGAGCCATATAATTTTATTAAGATTGAACAATTATAATTAAAGCTAAAATTAAATAAAGCCTATCTACTACATTCGATATCTTTGGCGAGTGTGGTTTACACTTTCGATGTCTTTGGTGAAAGTGCCAAGTTTACACTATCGGTGTCTCTGAAGGTAGTGATGGGTCTATTCTTGGTATCTTTGGTGGGAAAGGTCTACACCTTTGATGAGGTGCCTAGGTCTACACTACTGGTGTCTTTGGCGGTAGTGCCAAACTCTCGGTGTCTCCGACGAGAGTTATCACAATTTCGCATAAATTTAAATAGCTTTACTTACCTCTTTGAAGGTTGATGTAGCTATTAACACAATGTGGGATCACTCATTTTGAAAAAGTTGTTACTTTTTGAATTCCGCTTGAGTTTCTGAACTGAATAACTCTTGAGATAGCCTCTTAATGATATGCCTTAGCACGAGCAAGGATGCTTCCTTAAGTCGGTCTCTCTTATTGATCTAGAGAGTTATACGTATTTAATGAAGACTTGAATCCCTTTTAGAGCTTAAAGACGATTTCAGTAGCATATTTCTTAAAAAATATTTGGAAGTGTTCTTGTTCACTTTCTAGTGCTCACCCTAATTTATAAAGGGCTTGTGGATTTCCGTTAGATGGGAATCATCTGTAACATTTATTTTTTATCATCTTTTAATTTTTTTCATTTATGAAAGATTTACTAACCGTTACACTCATTTTTGGCGAGTTCTGGCACTTTGGATCAATCCTGGATCGATCCAAAGTACTGATTTTCTTAGAAAAATGCACCGAAGAGTCTCTGGTTCAATCCTGGATCGATCCAAATTATTTGGATCGAACCAAAAGGTTTGGATCGATCTTGGATTGATCCTACTGCATTGTAAAGCCCCAAATTTGTTCTTGGAGGGCTCTAGTGACTTCGAGATCATTCCTTTTTGGTCCGGAAAGGTTCCAAGGTCCTTAAAACACTTGAACCTCCGATTCACATACATTACCTATTTTACCTTTTTGATTTTGGAAGTCTTGTGAATGCTTTGAGATGCCTTGTGTGCTTTCGGCTAGCTTTCCATTAGCTCTTCTTGAGGTCTTGAACTTGTTCTTCATGTGGCTTCAGTCCCCAAACTTCAGAGACTCTAACATGACTCTTCTCATGCCCTAGTCTATACACCTTTGTATTTTATAGTTCATGGAATTTACAACCTACTATATTTACACCCTTTAGGGTCAAGGGGAAGACTCGACACATTTGGAAGTGCCTAGAGATACATCAGGGTCTTGTAAGTCTCCAAGTGGTTGAGGGGATCTTTTGTTTCGTCGAATGTCCTCCATCTGAGGTGCTTGAAACTTGTGGAGAAGTGGGCAGTTCATCACCCGGGTCAAGAAAGGTAACTCAATCTTCCAAACCAGATCTTTGACAGTAGACAGTCCCTTCCCTCTTACAACCTGCATAACATCCTTCAGCTGGTCCCAGACCTCCTTTAGTTGTTCTCCCATTGGATGTTCGTGGAGTCCCCTACTGTTCACCTAACTTTGGAGGCTTGGCTTGCCATCAGTGGCTCTCTCTGTCCTATTACCTTTGGTTTGTTCCACTCTTTCTTCTCGGTGCTTTTTGGAGGGGCACGAGACACTGTGTTGTCCTTCTTGGGTTCCATGATCATTTTGGGTAAGGAGCTTCTAGAGAATCTACTAGTTCTGTTAAGTTATCTCTTGCATGGTCTTGGTGAGATCTTGAACCCGTTGCTCTAGACTGGACTTGCATATTTCCCCCATTGGCCGATTGAGCTGGTCATTGTCATGGTTCGCATTTTGCTGATTGTTCCTCTTAGGCTCTATAGATCTGGTATCAATCATGCACTCTTAATCTAGTGGGACTGTTTTAGCTTGTCGTTTCCCACAGACGATACCAACTGATAATGCCAGAATCTAGTTGTCTCGAGCGTTATCAGATGAGTGCACAAAGACCTCCTGACCTGATGGACTTGTAAGAGAGAAAAAACTGAGGGGCACTAGTCGATTGACTGCCGGTTGTTCTCCGACGGTCAAGTCAGTTGAGAAATTGTTCAAAAAAGGGGAGGAATAGAGTTTTTGTTTACATATGAGTTACTCTTACCCTTTATCGAGGTGTGAGCCTCTTCTTATATTCTTTGCCGCTCTGGTTATCCCGGACCTTTTGCTCGTCATCGCTTGCTCGGGCGATGCTTGTGGGTGGGATTGCAGGGGTATGATTTGGCCAGGATTTGTGGGCTGTGGTGGCATCCTTATCTTGGGAGTTACGCTTTCAGCCCTATCACCTGCAACTGTGCTTCCATGTCTAGTTAAGTTGCGCACTATCGGTCCGTTGTGGTCAGATCGGGCTGTCGGTAGGTTATGGTCGGCTCGGGGTTACCACTCACGGGCTCTCCTATTTGGGTTGGGCCATCCCGAGTTTTGAGCCCTATCATTGTATATGCACAATGATCATATGTATGTTCGATCATTCTCTTCAAGACTAAATGTATTTTCATAGCACAACAAGAATTAAATAATTAAACATCTAATATACAATCAAACTCAAAATCTTCTCATATCTAGAGGATCAAGAATCACCATTTAACACGTCCCATCTATTATTATTATTATGGAAGTATACCACCTTAAATATTGCATGAGCCAAAAACTATGACGTGATTCATAACCATTTGCCCTGTAGTCATGCTTTCAAGCTTTATTAGAACTTTTTTCTTGCCATCCGATGAATATGGTAAAAATGCATAGTTGACTTGTGATCACACAACTAGGCTCAGTTTTAGCTTAGGATCTTCTTTGCATGAGATGCAACATCTAATAAAAGCTGCCTTATAAATAAATATTTTACATAATTAAGTGTAGGACATTGGTTCTGCATTGCACCTGATCAACACACCCACCAGTTTGAAATCCCTCTACAGTTCAAATGGCTCTATCACACCCAAAAACATGGGTGTGATTTGACACCCACAGGATTTGAATCTCAAACTTCGGTCAAATCACTCCCACATTTGTAGCTGTGATATGAGCATTTGAATTGTTGAGTGTATTCATATTTGTTTACTTAATCAAATATTAGATACAAATTCAGATATCTACGAATATTTAAAAAAAAAAACCTATTTGCATTTGTATACTTAAACGAATATCGGATACGAATCTTGATATTTCCGATTACACTTTCTATTAGAAAATTACGGTTTTGGGACTGAAAACATAGGGTGAAGGAGATAAGTGGAGAGGGATGAGACTATTAGTAACAACAAGAAGAAGAGCAAAGACTAGATCACCCTAGATAAGAAGAAGATATTGGAGATTTCTATGTTGCTAATTCAGGAATGGAGGTGAAGATGATAATGTTTACGATGGTAATAAGGACCTTGTAATTATAAGATGGAAGATTATTCTGTGTATCCGGTTCCATTCTTTTAATGTGTATCATATTATCTATAACATTAATTTAGAATATATACAAATATTTATGTATTCGTTTTGTTTATAAATTGTTTACACCACAAAATTACTACTAGAAAGCAGTGGCTGAGATTAAGCAACATCGCAACAACACAAAAATAAATCATGATGGAATGTGATTGGTGGAAGCAAGCTAATCAGTTATATAACACAGATGATGCCCCATTAACAGTGGAATTTGAAATTTGAACAGAAAACCGTCAACTATAGCAGAAGGCAAGTTTCTATTAGAATAATTTCCTATAAACAATTACCAGTACAGATGGACAAAGATAATTTGTGGAATTCAGACTCGAAGTACAATAATTACCTGGACAAGTGGTGAGAGATCATTGGAAGATTTCTAGAAGAAGTTACAAAAACAAGTGTCAGTAAATAGTGAAACATCTAGGGAAGTCAAATAACTACTTTAAGACCTATAAATAAGAGGTTTGGACAACATGAAGAGGATATCTTGATCAACAAACTTCTCAACACTCAATCAAAACACAATCAACTTTTTGAGAATCAAACAATCCTTACTCCTAAGAATTCTCAGTTTAGGCAATTAGTACTCTACTTATCCTTATTTCAGAAAGATCATATATTGGTTAAACTCTTTGTAATCATGTTTAGTCTTCATCAATTCAAGCTTTTTGTTCTGACAAAACTGTATTTGCTCTACAACCACATGCGTTGCATGATAGGGATGTATCCCGAAGTAAGTTTCTCCCCTTAAATATCATTACTTTTAATTTAATCAATTAATTAAGAAAATTCTCCTCTCTAATAATTTTAGATAGTGAAGTCCCTATTCTTACAAGACAAAGAGAACTTGTAGAGGGACTTACCCTCCCCCTTGCAATTGCTTGATATAACATTGGTGGCTTGATAAATCGCCTGGAAGAAAATTCTTCTAGTTGTTTAATATGGATTAGTGTCTACGGTCACAAGATAAAAGACTAAAATTTTGTTTTTTGGCACGTCCAGTGGGACTATCAGATTGGATTCAAGAAGAAAGAGAGAAGAGAAAAACCAAAACCATGATTCTGGTAGAAATATTGACGAAGATAACTAGGAACTTTGTTAGGAACAGTCCCAGGAACTAAGGGACGTTCCTAGGGAAGAAAGATCTTCTCATCAAGTTACAATAGATTCCTTAACAGACTCCATCAATGGCCTTAATACTCGTACATATCAAATGAAGGCTACTTTATTTAATAGAATTGATGCACTTTTTGAACACAACAATGATAACAGACCATAATCTCCTCTTCTAAAAGAGAGATAAAATGGTTAAAGACAACCATTATTGGTAAGAAGAAATGATTTGTTTGATGATGATAATGACAATACCACAAATAAAATAAATGGCCAAAATAAGGGCCAGAATAACAGTCATAATGACTAAAATATAAGACCGTTTGTTTCTCACAACTGAAATCCACCACAAAATTGGAATGATGGAAGTGAGAGTCTCTATGGGGGCAACTACCAAATTGTCAAATAGATAAGAGATTCGGTGGGTAGCCACTAACTCCCCCACCAAACGGTGGATTTGGGGGGCATCAACAGAATCCCCCACCTGGGGGTAGGGTTATCAATCAGGCTAGGTCAGGCTGGGCTGAGGTTTGCTCAAACTCAGCCCGAAATGTTTTGCCCCAGCCCAAACTCGACCCGAATAAACCTCGGGCTTAAAAATTTGGCCCAAACTCAGCCCATTTTGGGCTGAGTTCATGCAACCCAAATTAAAACTCTTTCTTAATTTTTGGGTTTATTTTAGGCTCATAATTACCCCTAAATCCATATTATATGAGGGTTTCTTTAACAGTTAACACTTGAACTATTTGATGATAGTAAATTTGTTAAAAATATATGAATCCAAAAAGAATAAAAATAAAAAATATAGAGCTAATATCACTATATAAATAAAATTATTATTTGTTAACTAGTTCGGGCCGGGCCAGGCTGGGCCTCGAGCTGAACTTAAGCCTGCCCAAACTTGGCCCGAATAAAAGTTGGGCCCAAACTCAGCTAAGCCCGAAATTAGGTTGGCCCAACCAGATTATTTTTCAAGCCGGACATGTCGGGCTACGGGCCAGCCCGGCCCAATTGACAGCGTTATTCATAAGGGGAATGCATATTTGGTTAGTTTGTAGCTTCTCCTTGATGAAGTGTCAGTCAACTTTAGTGTGTTTGGTCCTACCATGTTGAACAGGATTGTGAGTATTACTAATCGCAACGTTATTAATACAATAAAAAATCATAGGACCTTGACAGCTAAAACCCAACTCTCTCAAAAGGCCACAAATCCCATGTGTCATGGCTCTAAATTCAACTTTTGCACTCGATCTTATTACAATTGGTTGTTTCTTGCTACGCCATATAACAAGGTTACCTCCCACGAAAGTACAGTAGCATGACATGGACCTCCTATTAGACACGAACCTAGCCCAATCTACTCAAGATGCATTGTAGTGGGAGCATGCATAAACTGACTACCAACCCCAAAAGCATAAGAAATATTGGGTCTAGTCAATGTCAAGTAGATCAACTATCCCACCAATCTCTGATCAAGACCAATATTAATAAGTCGATTACCTTCATCTGCTTGGAAGTGATGATTAAACTCAATGGGAGTCTCACAAGGTCTGCACCCTAACATACCGGAGTCTTAGAGGAGGGCTAGTACATACTTACACTAGGATAAGAATACATTTTTCTTGGATTTAGCAACCTCAATGCCAAGAAAGTATCTAAGTTGCCCTTTGTCCTTAATCTCAAACTCCTTTCCCAAAAAGCTTGTCAGGCTATCGATTTCACACTAATCATTACCTATAAAACAGTACCATCTACATGAACAATAAGAGCTATCATCTTTCCCTTTTGATGCCTAACAAAGTGTATGATTAGGATAGCATTGTCTACCCATTTTTAAGCAGCACTACAGAATCTCTTAGTCCATACTCTAGGGGACTGCTTAAGCCCATATAGATCTTGTTTTAGGAGACATACCTTTCCTTTTCTAATAAAATGCAAAAATCCCGAAGGAAATCACATGTAAACTTCCTCTTCGAGATCTCCATTAAGTAATGCATTCTTGACATCAAGCTGGAACAAAGGCCATTCCTAATTGGTTCAACATAAGTCAATATGCGAATAGATTTCATCTTTCCCATGGGGGCAAAGGTCTCCTGGTAATCTATCTCATATGCCTATATATAGCCCTTAGTTACTAATCTTCCCTTGTATCTCTCTGCAACTTCACAGAAAATACCCATATGCACCCAACAAACTCATTTCCTCGAGGAAGGTCCACAACTATTTTTTCCAAGGACTTCATTTCCTCCATTGCTCTTCTCCACTAAGGCGGAGAGAAAGCTTATGATACACCGCTTAGAATGGAAAAAGAAGACAAGAATGTAGGAAAAAAAAACTTTAAACATAAGAAACAAAGAGTCATAGCAGATATGGTTCGCAATGGGGCATTTAGTACAAAAACAGGCACCCATTCTAATAACAATAAGAAGGTGAGAGTCATCAAAGATAGGATGAGTAATAACCATGGTTCAAAATCTCGCGCGAGACGGGCTGTCTCATGCAAGACGTATCGGTATTGCAGACATGCGGCACGAAAGGGTAATGTTCAACGAAAAACCAGACCCTGCACAAGATCTCGCGAAACGTATCGCGTCTCGTGGAGCCATCTCGTGAAATCATGGTCATTTTGGCCTTTTTCCTTTAAATTATAAGGCGTCTCGCAAGACAGGGTGTCTCACATCTCGCGTCTCGCAGCGGAGGAACACCCCGTATCGCAGCTCCTTAAAACCTTCAAAAATCCTTTTTTTTTTACAATTTCTTGCTAGATTTAGCTTCTATAGCCTAAATCTAGAACTCCACTTAAGTCCATTTCGTTTGAGAAGGGAGATTTGAGCCATATCAAAGGACTAAACC
>JAOXJP010291566.1:0-18793 GCA_025762735.1 Platanus orientalis | reverse complement strand
TACTAGTTTTAAAAAAACATAGAAAACTATATATTTAAATTTTAAGGGTTGTTTATTTTAAAAAATCATTGATTTCATTAGGACCCGGGTTCAGTCAGGTCCGGCCCATGCCCACCCCTTCTAGGCTATAAGAGAAAGGGATGAACTCGCCTCCCTCTTTCAGTTCTAGCTTTTAGAGCAAATGGTTAGTCATCCTGCATCATTAAAGAATAAGGAAAAAGAGGGGAGTGTACAAAATAGAAGACCAAAGTTCTTAAGACTTATCTAGGATTAGATTATGAAGTATGTGACAAAATAAGAGAATTCTGGGACGAATAGTTAAATTACCAAAATACCCCTGTATACACGTCATAAAATTCTGAAACTTTACAGGGCATTAGATAGATATAAAAGTGATGTGCATGCAAACTATCACGTGCTTCTGATAAGGAAAAGTATATGAAACATATAAAAGAATAGTCTGCAGTAACACTTTGAGCGGAATAACCTAAAATATATTAGGTTTTCTTAATTAGAAACTTTGCAAAATCAGGAGAGATTTAAGAAGTAATTAGGGTTATAGAAGGACAACAGAGAAGGGAAGAAGACCCTGTTGAAAGGGAACAAGAACCCTTAAAGTTGGAGGGGGCTATTTATAGAGAAAGGTACCAAAGATTACCTTACGCCTGACAAAATAGAATTTGTATAGCTTGCATTCCAACACTCTTTGTTCTTCAACTTGATGAAATTGGACGACAGTTTGGATAGAAGGAGGATGAAGTAAAGAGAAAGAAGATAGAAGGAGGAAGAAAAAGAAGGTAGGAGATGCAAGAATAAGAAAATAGGAGGAGAAGAAAGCCAACAACTACAATTGATTGGGAGGGGAAAGAATATTAGGGTTACAACCCTAGGGTTTCTAATGCTTCAACCAATAGAGGAGAGGAGAAAACCCAATTTTCAATTCATTAATTCATTGCTACCAAAAAAAGAAAAAAAGTGCAACCCTATATATAGGTTCACAAACACAAGAAACCAAAATAAAAAGTCCTAAACTACTAGCTTCTTGATACCTAAGACTTTCTTAAACCCAAAACTACTAAAACCCCGACTTTCTAAAAACAAAACTACTAAAAATTAAGGACTTTCTAGAGGATTTCGACCAGCACCCCAAGAAGTCCCTATATGATTTGTTGACTCACGAAAATTACTTAAATTACCCTTAGAAGCAATGCCTTATTACAAAAATACCTTTATGCAATGAAATTCCTTAAATACCCATGGCTCTAAAGGCCTTATAATGAAGCCATTGTGAAGAGATTGATGTATGTGCCTCCTTAGAAGAAAGCACGATTTAAGTTAATGTAATTTTGGGATTTTTATTTTGGGTTAGGGATTATCATGTAATGAGGCTTTATGAGCTAGGGGTTTAGTTGAAATTTAGGATAGTTTTAGGTTTTTTTTTTTAAAGTATTTAAAAGTGTTTATATGTGCTGGCCATACAATACCTTTTTTTTATACATTATTTAGGATTTTTTTTTAGCATCAAAAGTGGGGCCCTTTTGGAGAAGTCAACAGCCCCTAGTAGTTTTAATTTTAGGAGTCTTTTTCTATTAAAAGAATCTTATTTAGTTAGGATTCTTTCTTATTAAGAGTCTTGTTTATTGTAGAAGTCTTTTTTTGAGAAAGTTAGTCAATGTTGAGTCCTAGATCCTAGGGAGTTTTATTAGGAATAGAGGTCTTTTATTTAAAAATTTGTAAGCCTATTTATAGGTCATCAATTATCAATAAAAAGACAGTGAAGATGAATTTGAAATTTTGAAGTCATGTGTGTGACCATATGGGTTGCAACTTGCAATCCATCCTATCTTTCCTAGGGTAGAGTCGTGGACTCCCCTCATTTTCTTCCCACTAAGTGAGGTAACTTCTTCCCTCCTCCTCCCTTCTTTCTTCTATCTTCTCATGTTTTCTCTCTTTACTGTTTTCTGAGCAGCCTACAATCTCTCTCAACACTCCCTACGACACCTGGAAAACAGGCCCTGTTTTAATTCCTAAACAGCCACTGTTTTCTTTTCTATAACAGTCCCACGACCCCTTCTCTTCAGTTCTCTTTAAACCTATTCCCCCGGCTGTTTCAGTCCCTAAATTTAGGTCCTGTTCTATCTCACAACTGCCTTTCAAACCTGCAGAACAGTCCCAAAATCCCTACAATTCTACCCTCTTAGCAGTCCCCATACAGCCCTCTTTTTCTATCCTAAACAGCCCCCTGTTACTCTCATAAGACAGCCACTGTTATACCCCATTTCAGGTCTGCAGAGCAGCTCTGTTCAGACCCAACTCTGTCCATAACCCTTTATCGTGACCCTCATTTGTCCCATAATCATAAACCCACCTGTCTCATAAAATACCCCTGTTTTCAGCCTAAATTGCCCTAGATCTGAACCATTATGTCATAAAAAATAGCCCCTATTTAGCCTTAAATCAGTCCCCTGATTTGTGTCTAATTAGTTTCCAGATCATCCCCAAAACTTACCCAATTTCAGTCCTCTAAAAGCTCTTATCTCAGTCTACATGTGTATTCTTTCTTTGGCCTATTATCCTTCATCTCCTTATTATAAGTGAACCCCAGACCCTAAATACTTAACAACACCCACAATTTGTACAAGTCTTGAACCTTCCCCTCTTATGTGGAGGAGCATACATGAGCCTCTTAGTTTTGTCTGCATCATTCTCCCGGGGTGGGTAGAAATTTGCCATCTAATTTAGAACTGGCCAAGCTCCATCACATATGAATACTAGCTATTTCTTGATTTGCCTCGTTCCATCCCAGTTCAAAAAAAAAAAACTTGTCCTTGAGTCTTGTAATATTGTAAGAACAACAAAACAATTGTGTCCATACAATCAAACTTTGATGACTCATTCATCTTCGTCTGGATATACTTTCGTTCCTTAAAGTTAAAGCAAACTTGTGTATCAGTGGAGGCAAGAAAGGATCTTCATAGACGTAGTTTGGAATTTCCAGAATTGATCTAATTTGATATTGCTCCCCATCCATTGATTGCAATGTTGTTTGATTATCCAAGAATTGAATTGCAATGTTGTTTGATTCTCCAAGAATTGAACTTCTTGTTGTGGGACAACACTCGAACTTAAAGAAGCTTTTTGTTTACTTTTTTTTTTTCTAAAGCTGATGAAACAATTTGAGTGCCTTGCAGCTTCACTTTAAGTTGATAACACACATTATAGAAAAAAATCTGCAAGATATGTGTCTTCTCATCATAAGTAGCCTTCCTTTCATCAATCCTTGGCTTTCCGAAGATCACCTTATGGGCTTTTGAAGGAACAACTTTACATTCAGCAGCATCAATACAAGTCCCTTGTTTGAAATTTGAATTGAATAATAAAATCATCATTATAATAGTAACAATATTTTCAATCTACATCTTGTGAAACCCTCTCAACAAAACTTGAGGAAATTAGATTTTCATCATTCACTAATCAATACATTGATTGCCTTCCTGAATGGGATAACAAATCTTTTCCTAATTTCAAGAACCATCTTTTAGTGTTTGGAGCTGATAAACAAGAGGAACATAGCGGAAAGAATAATCTACCAATAATTTGTAGTAACACAGCTGGCTTTGATACAAAAAATGATGCAGGATGATAAGCCTTCCAAAAATGATGCAGGATGATAAGCTTTGATACCAAAGTTAGTTTTAGATCAATCTAGGGCTGTTTATCTTGCTGTTGTGGCCCCAAGAGTATGTTGTAGAAGAGCACTAAATAACCTAAAACTTGGAAGAGAATCGGGGGAAGAAATAGAGAACCAACCCAGAAAATTTAGAGGGAATAGAGGAGAAAAGGAGAAAACTAGAAGAGAACTTTTGATTTTGGGTTTCTAGAATTTCTGGGAAGAATGATAAAATTACCAAAATGCCCCTACATACACGTCAGAAAATTCTGAAAATTTACAAAGTACGATATGGATAAAAAAGTGATATGCATGCAAAATTTCACGTGGTTCTGATAACGGCAATTGTATGAAACATATAAAAGAGCAGTCTGCAAAAACTCTGTGAACAGAATAACCTAAAAACAGATTAGATTTTCTTAATCAGAAACTTAGCAAAATCAGGAGATATTTAATAAGAAATTCGGGTTATGAAAGGACAATAGAGAGTGGTAAGAAAACCCTTTTGAAAGAGAACAAGAACCCTTAAGTTGGAGGCGGCTATTTTTAGAGAAAGGCACCTAAGATTACCTTATGTCTGGCAAAACAGAATCTATATAGTTTGCATTCCAGCAAACTATGTTCATCTTGATGATGAAACTGCAGGAGAGTATGGATAAAAGGAGGAGGAAATAAAGCAGAAGAAGATTGAAGAAGGTAGGAGAAGCAAGAAAAACAATATAGAGGGAGGAGGAGAAGAAACTCAACAACTATAACTGATTGGGAGGGAAAACAAGATTAGGGTTACAACTCTAGGGTTTTAATGGCTACAACCAATAGATTAGAGGGGAAAACCCAATTTTCAATTCATTAATTTATTGCTTCCAATACAAAAACGTGAAACCCTATATATAGGCTCACAAATACAAGAAAATAGCAAGAAACCAAATTAGAAAGTCCTAAACTACTAGTTTACTTGATACGTAAGACTTTCTTTAACTCAAAACTACTAAAACCTTGACTTTATAAAAACAAAACTACTAAATCTTAAAACCTTCTAGAGGATTTCGCCCAACACTCCAAGAGGGCCCCGCTTTGACTTGTTGACTCACTAAAATTATTAAATTACCTCTAGCAACAATTTCTCATTACAAAAATGCCCTTATGCAATAAAAATCCCTAAATACCCATGGCTCTAAAGGCCTTATTACAAGTGTACCTCAATCCCTAAATATCTTAACACAAGTCTTGAACCTTGCCCTCTTGTGTGGATGAACGTACAAGAGCTTCTAGTGTTATCCGCATCAGTTCAACTCAATGAGATCCAATAAAGGAAGTGTACCTGAATTGATCTGGCAAAAGAGCATTGTATCATGATATGGTTGGCAGATTCATTGTCTCTCATACAAAGGGGACAAATGTATAGCAAGTTACATATAAGGCCACCTTTTTTGGAGAATATCCATGGTATTCATTCTATAATGAATGGAAATCCACACGAATGCTTGGATCCAGGGGAGGGAGGGATAGTCCTTTCCATACCTTAAAGACTGGAAAAGAGGGGGAGGGGGGGGGGCAGGGAGATTTGAATATTAATCCTATTCATAAGAGAGGGAGCAAGGCGAATTGAATGGAGAGAATCTAGGAGGGACCCCATTGTGTCAACTTCAAAGTCAAGGAGGTCCTTAGAAAATGGGAGGTTCCAAGATAAACTACCATCCGAGGAATAAGAAAGGGTGTCGGCAATAGAAGCGTCCTTTTGACATTCGATACGGAATAGTTGGGGATAGGAATTCGCCCCAGCAACTGTGTTTCCAAAATTTGCAGTCGTGTTCCAAAATTTGGTACGTCTCCTATTCCCTAACACAAGACTCATATGATGATCAAAGAGAGGATGTATAGATAAAATGTTTTTCAAATCAAGGAGGTTTGAAAATTAATAGTTAGGTTATAATTCCATCAATTTGAGTTTGATCGATACTTGTATATAAGAAGTGAATGCTAAATGCTCAGTTCTTCATAGACAAACTTCCAAAACCATTTCCTCATAAGAGTTTTGTAAGAGTTTTGTTCTTCAGGGTGATGCTTCCAATACGTAAACCTCTCGGTTTCTTGGGATTGCATACCACCTCCCATTTGATGAGATGATCTTTCCTTTGATTTTCGCCTTTCTACAAAAAGGACTTTTGAAGTGACTCAATCTTATTGGCAGCTTTTATTGGAATCTTGAATAAGTACATAAAGTAAACAAGAATATTGGACAATGCTGCTTTTATTAGAGTAAGTTGACCACCAATGAGATTTGAGTTTGTTTCCAATAAGCCAGTCTCTTTTCCACCTTCTCCACAACCGAGTCCCAAAAGCTTGCCAATCTTGCATTTCCCCCTAGAGGCATACCCAATTGAAGTGACCATTTTCTATTTTACATCCCAATAGAGAAGCCAAAACGTTTAGTTCTACTTCATCGACATGATTTGTTTCTACACATGATTTTTCCTTATTGACCTTTAATCCTAAGCTGATCTTAAAGACTTAGAAAATATTCTTTCAAATTCACTATTCCTTTGACATTTGGCTTTGTGAGAACCAATGTTTCATCGACAAACTGTAAATGTGAAATGTTCAAGTCATTAAGGTGAAAAACATTGATGGGGTTATCTCAAACCGCATAGTTAAAGAGCACACTGAGTCCCTCTGCAGCCAAGGAAAATAGGAAAGGGGATAAGAGATTGCCCTGCCTTAGCCCTCTTGTGGCACCAAAATTCCCCTTGGATGTGCCATTAATGAGAATGAAGTACCATGAATTTGGCACACACCCTAAGATCCATTGAATCCATTTTGGACCGAAACCTTTTTGTGAGGTACCTATTCAAGAAAGCCCTGATAAACTCTGTCAAAATCCTTTTCAAGATCAATCTATATGTAAGTCCCCCAGTGGAGGATTTCTTCCAAGAGTCCACGCTCTCATTAGCCACCAAGATCCCATTAGTAATTCTCCTACCATTTATGAATGCACTGTGTGAGTCTGAGATGACATCGTTCATAAGTAGCCTTAGTCTACATAATAATACTTTGGCAATGATTTTGTAGATACCACCCACTAGGCTTGTCGGTTTGAAGTTAGAAACTTTGCAAGTCCTTTCTTGGGGATGAGTGCAATGAAATTTGAGTGTGCTCCTTTATGTATGATACCTCTTCCATGAAACCTTGAAAGACCTTCATTAAATCATCTTTAATGAAATCGCAACATGTTTGGCAAAAGAACATTGAAAACACATCCGACCCTGGATATTTGTCTTTGTTCATGCTAAAAATTGCTTCTTTAATTTCTTCTTCGCAGAATTGGCTTTCAAGCACATTGGCCTTCTTAGAGGCTAGGTAACATTCAAATAAATTGTTAATTCAAGGCTGAGTGGGGTTCTCAAACATGTATAGTCTCATAAAATGATTTCACTTCAGAAGATATTTTGTCAAAGTTTGTTTCCTCATCCCCATCGATGAGGAGTTTTGAGATTAGGTTCTTTCTCTTCCTACCATTTGCAAGTCTATGAAAGAACCTTATATTGCCATCTGTCTCTTTGATCCACTTGTCTTTCGCCTTTTGTTTTCAATATACTTCTTTATATCTAAGGATGGATTCCAATTTTGCTATCGATGACAACCTCCTGATCTTAAAAGTTTCAGACAAGCCAACCCTGTTAGAAGAAAGAAGGTTAAGTTTTGTAATCCCTTCCCATACTTGGTCTTTATTCGAGCCCAACTTTCTAAAAGTAGTGTTGTTTTTTTCAATGAGATTGTTTTTTGCAAACTTGAATTTTTGAGTGCATTTAAAGCCCTCTTTGCTTTCAACTACACAACCTTTCCACCACGCTTCAACCGTGGATTTGAAAGATGGATGGAGGGCCCACATGTTTTCAAACCGGAAAGGTTTTGGGCCATAGCTTACCATTTCTATGTTTAGTATTATGGGACAATGATTGGACATAAGTCTTGAACGAGCTTCCTGACATTCTAGATTAGAATCTTCATTGACAACCTACACAAACGCTCCTCATCACCCTCTTGGATCCTTTGCAATCACAAGATAGACCATCATCCTTCATTGCCTAGTGGAGGTTTTTTAGTTCTCTTTTCTATATTTCCCCTTTTTTTATCGATAGAATTGCATCTTTATTGGCTAAGTATGATTGTATTGGGGAGAGTTTGGCACTCTGTCAGCAGTCATCTTGGATGACCAGTACCAATTTCTGAACCACCTTATCAAACTTCTCAAGATCATCTTCCAGTTCCTGATTATAACCATACAGTATTTTATCTGAACCATTTCTAACTTTTTTTATTGACACTTCAACCAAGTTGGGGTCAGAGGTCAGATGGATGAAAGTAGAAACACAATAGATAGAAGAAAGGGCAGCAGTAATAGAGACATTACAACAGACATTTTTAGGATAAGAAGAACTAGATGAAGACACAGTTGAAATCACGAATTGAAGAGTGAGTGAAATAATGACTAGGTGTGCCTTTGGAATCCACAAGGGATCCCACGATAATCGAGGCTGGAGAAATGGATGAATTCTTCACGAGCAGACGTTGAGATGGATCGACATGTTCATCTGCAGAAACGATTGGCATAGCATGATCCAAAGAGAACCTCTTGAAGTTGAACCTCAGCAGTTGCATCGACCTGAGTCTCAAATTCCTCATCAAAGACGTACTCACTGGAGGAATCCGATTCTTCATGGCTGGAATCCATCTCCTGTTCATCAGAGTTGGGGACAATCACCTCCTACAGGTTAGTTGAATCAGAATTTGCTTGAGGGTTCATCTTTTGTGCATCAGCAGGATCATTGTAGCTTCCAATGGGTGAGATGCATAGAGATGGTTGGAGAAAGGGAGAGGGAGATGAGTTTGGAGTGGCGTATTCTGATCCTGGATAGCACAAAAATAGTGAATGCACAGGCATTGGAGAACTTAAGGATAACTTAGAGCTGAGAGATGGTCCTACGGTGACTCTCTCAGGTGATGGTGGAGAGGGGAGAGAGCCAAACAGATTAAAACAGCCCCCTGACAAACAGTACATCGATTTCGTCTTTGTAACATTGTTCAGAGTCAGGCGCCTTAGAATCCCCATGGTTGAAGAAGAGGGGAGAAGGTGGGTCGTGCGACATGGGCTCATTCAAATGGGAATATGGGCCCTACTTCTGTTGGGCTGGCTTTTGTTTCTAGGCCTGTTGTGGAAATGGTTCTGCTCCTGCTTTGGAGGTCTCCCTAAATTCAAAATTTGAAATTGGGGAAAAAGAAGTAATTTTACTTATCTTTTCCTTCTTGGTGTGAATCTTGCAATTTGGAGCTTCCAACTATAGCCGTCGGATGAAGGGGAAGTTTGGGGATGTGGGGTTAACCCAATTGAACATTGGTTTGGGATCCACCTAAGCCACGTCATCATCTTTGAGCTCCAGCTCTAGCTCCGCTTCTAGTTCAAGATCCATGAGTGATTGGAATCAATTTTTAGGAGCAGCAATGGTCGCTGCTGAGGTCTTTGCCGATACAGGGTTTTCGATTATTGTCAGCACCAATAGCTCCTTCCCATTGATCTTAATATTGAGAACCCCGGGGATTTCAGCAATATTGATTGAACCCACCCAGTTCCTGGCATATTGGAGGATTTGTAGGGTTTTGGTGTTGTCAAAACACCCAGTAAACCAACACAATGCCTGCCAATCTCTTGGAAAGTGGAGTATTTCCAATAATCAAATGGGAGACCTGTGATGTGCAACCAGCGAGAACCCAATATGCTGGTTGGATGAATTTTGCAGAGGTGGTTTGACTATTTCTCGAAAACTAGAGTGCTGTTTCCCATGGTGAATGACCTTTTGGCAACGATCATTGTAGCTTCCTCTGAATTATCAGCAAAGAATAGGGCTCGGTTTGAGGAGCCATTGAAGGGAAGAAGCAAATGCTCTTGGACAATCTTGGCTGAAATTTTCTAGCAATGACCGTTCCAATCAACTTCCATGGGACCTCCACATTCCACACGTCACATACCATAGATTGATCCCACTTTGAGGCCTTGTTTGTCCAGTGGGGTCTTGATGGATTTGGGTTTGGGGCTGTGTAATGGTACACTGGTTAACGGTTTCTATTCGGAGAACCCATTTGGGTTAGGTGGTCTTTCAGACTCATCAGACCGGAGTAAGATTCACTAGCCAAGATGACAATGAAACAATTTCTTTCTCTAGCCTTCCACTCTGAGAATCATAAGAATTGACCCCCAGTCGTTGGACCCGCAACAAACATTGTTTCTTCCCTATTTCTTAGTGTGGCTTTCGCATCCCCATTCGAGCTTCTTGAGCAAACTCGTTGGAGAAAGGAACATGGCCTTTCTACGATTGCCTTTGTAAATGAAACAATGTGTGGTTTTCCTCGACCATGCTTGAGTGATGGTGATGGTGATGGTCTGGCTATTAAGGCACACTTCAAAGGACTTGAGTTCTAGTTGGAAAAAACGTCTGTCTTTCCCCTTCATCGTAATAAGATAAATAAATCTGGTATGCCTTGGATTTCCGGCAAGTAGTTTGCAAGACTCATGGTGATTCTGGCGAGTAGTTTGAATGCATGGTCGCTAATAAGCTAAATATAATTTTCCTTTATCTATCCAAAAAAAAGAAGAAGTGCGATAGCTAGTGTTACGACAACCGGGGGAGAGACAAACGAGTTTGCGATCACAGTAGGGTTGAACCAAGGGTCAACATTGAGTCCATACCTTTTTGCTTTAGTTATAGTTGAGTTGACTAGGCACATACAGGAGGAAGTGCCATGGTGTATGCTATTTGTTGATGATGTATTGATTGAGAGACTAGAGAGGGGGTAAATGTCAAGTTAGAACTATGGAGGGATGTTTTAGAATCAAATGGTTTTAGGATAAGCCAGACTAAAACATAATATATGGAATGCAAATTTAGCCAAAATAGGAATAGAAATGAGGGAGTAGTTAGAATTGATAACCAAAAGATACCTCGGAGTGACCATTTTCATTATCTTGGTTTAATCATGCACAAACAGGGAGTTTTTTTTTTTTTTTTTTTGGGTATAACACATTCATTAACTAACAAAAGGTCCATCAAGCGAGAACCAAGGTGAACCCGGGCTCTCCCAAGAGGCAGTAACAGCAAACTTAGCCAAATTTTGGGCTTCGGAATTCAAGTTTCTAGGAATAAAACTAAATGTACAGTCATCAAAAAGAACTTTGGCTTCGTGAATGTCAGCAATTAGACCCCGAATGCGCCAAGGAGAGTCCCCCAAAAGACCATTGACTACATTGATAGATTGTAAGGAGTCGCTAGCAACCCAGACCTTACGAACCGAATGCTTTTTGGCCAGCTGCATACCGAACAAAATGGCATAGATCTCCCCCTGAAGAGTATCATCCATGGGCATCTGAACCGCACCCATGCCTATCATCTGAGCATCACAATCGAACAAAATGGCTCCAGCCGCCATGATACGTGTCTGGACACAAAAACCAACATCGACTTTGATCATCCTCCACTCGTTGGAATCAAGGTACACGTCTGCTTGAAGTTGGACTGGTGTGGGAGTACAAGTATGGATAGGATCACCACAGCCAGAAGGGAGGGAGAGGAGAATCTCCCACATTAACCCACGAAACAATATAAGAGCATGATCAAGATTAGCCGGGTCATTGTGAAATAAACTTTATTTCAACATCTCCAGATTGTCCATGCTAAGACAGCAATATGAATCAACTTAGATCTTTTTTCATGTTTAGTCATTATTTGGTTGTGGATCCAAGATTCAAACCAGTCAATGAAGCGATCCGATTCTTCTAGATTCCCCACATCACAAAAGCCTTCATGAATCCAGAGGGGTTTCGGCATCTTACACATTAAAAGGTAGTGCTGAATGGTTTCATTCTTATGCAAACAAAATGGATAGAGAGGCGACATAGATGGGATTCAGCGGTGGATATTAGAATTGGTTGGCATTGCATTAGAGCATGATCTCCACAAAAAGTCTTTGACCTTTGTGGGGGACAAGAAGGTGCCAAATACATTTCCAAATCCTCCGATTAGTACCTTGCATGGGCTGATTTGGAAAATATTCCTGGCCTAAGGCAACCAAGCCATAAGCCAACTTGACACTGAACATACCTTTTTTATCAGGAAGCCATACCCAAGCATCATCCGATAGGTACCAAGACAGTCTAATGCTTTGTATTGCCTCCTTTTCCATCTCCAAGAGAGCATATGATATGGGGGCTCAGATCCCATGAGTTCTAGCCGGGGTCAATTAGCTCATTGACCATGTTCACCATTCATCCCCTAGGCATAGCTAAAGATAATTTCCGCCCTGGTAAATTAGGTATCCATGGATCCGTCCTAATGTTTATGGACCTACCATAGCCCACAAACTTGCAAATACCTTTTTCCAGAACCTATCTCCCCTTTAGAATACTTTGCCATCCCCAAGAGGATCCTCCTTTGTTTTTGGCTTCCAAAAAAAGAACATTTAGGAAAGTAAATCGATTTCACTAACTTGACCGAAAGCGACTAAGGATTATGGAGTAACCACCACCACTGCTTCGCCAAGCAAGTAAGATTGACCAAATGAAGATCTCTAAACCCCAATCCCCACGAACACTTCATCTTTCTCATTGTATGCCAACTAGTCCAGTGAATTTTTCTCTCGAAGACTGAGTTGTTCCACCAAAAATTCCTCAGCAGTCTATCGATTTAACTACATATAGATTTTGGGATCAAAAAACAAGACATCGCATAATGCGAGATAGCCACGATTACCATTTTAAGGAGGGTTTCTTTCCCAGCTATAAACAAAGTTTAGGCCTTCCAATTTTGAATCTTCATGGAGACACAATTTTCAAGAAAGTGAAAGAGGTCTTGTTTGGATCAACCGATAACTATTGGAAGATCCAAATATTTAGATTGGTCTGGGCTCTTCAAAATTTGCAAAATGGATTTGATTCCTTGTATTAGATTACCCGCGGATTGCCTACAGAAGATTTCTGATTTCTCCATATTAGACGCCTAGTGATATAAGGTCAAGCTTGTCTTTCATCAACCACGCAAAATATCAAGCTATCATCAACAAATAACAAATGGGAGATGGCAGGGCTCTTTTGGTGGATTTTGAAACCTCATATTTGACCCCATTGATTGTGGTGTTCAATGAGACTCGAAAGACCCTCCAAAGCAGATCATGAAAAGATAAGGGGAGAGAGGATCTCCATGTCGAAGACCCCTTTCTGGGCAGAAAGAACAAGTGGGTGAACCATTTATGAGAATGCGGAAGGAGACTGATTGGAGACATAATTTGATCCAATGTACCCATTTTGAGCTAAATCCCATGCCATTCATAACTGCTAGAAGATAAGCCCATTCTATTGTAGGCTTTGCCCATATCAATTTTCACCACCATGACTTTTTTCTTTGAGGAGTTCTTTCGAAGATGGTGGAAGATCTCATGAGCTATCAGGATATGGTCCGATATAAGCCTTCCTTTGACAAATGCATTTTAGGATGGGGAGATAACTTCATCCATGATTTGTTTGAGCCAATTAGCAAGCGTCTTTGCAATTACTTTGTAGATCACATTACACAAACTAATCGGCCGGAATTGTTCCACTTTCTCCGGATTCTTACCTTTTGGAATTAAAACCAGGAATGTATGATTCACCTCGACCAAAGAAACTGTTTTAGAAGAAACCTTGAACAAAATCTAAAACATCCCGTCCAACAATATCCCAATATTTCCTATAGAAACCCGCCGAAAGGCCATCCTGGCATGGAGCTTTGGTTGGGTTCATGTCAAAAAGGGTTGCCTTTATCTCATCATCCAAAAAGGGGGAGTCCAACATAGAGATAGCATCCGGTGAGAGTCTCTACCCTAATTTTTCCACCACTTGGTTGATATGAGCCAGTTGAGAAGTGGAAGAGGTGAATAACTCCTTGTAGAAGATGATAAAGCAATCCTGGATTTGATTTCCATCAACAAGGATTGATCCATTAGCAGTGAGAATCCAGGAGATACGATTACCGACTCTTCTCCTGATAATAGAAATGAAGAAATGGGTATTCCGGTCCCCCCATTTGAGCTAATTAATTTTTTATTTTTGGGCCCACAACATCTCTTCCCTTTGGAGAATATCATCTAGTAATTTCAACAGCGATGGGATATACCTCCTTCGCGGGGTCTACACATGGCAAGCCTTTCAAGAAAGAGAGTTGTCGTTTAATACTAGCCATTCTGATGTGTACATTCCCAAAATCAGTCTGATTCCAATATTGGAGGGTAGGAGCTAATCTTCGAATCTTCTCAACAACTGTATAAGTTCCACTTAGATCCATTGGCCTGTTCCCTGAGCATCCAATGGTAGTACAACACTGTTGATGTTGTGTCCACATCCATTCAAACCAGAAGGGTCTTGGATGCCAGGCTTCTTTTTGGAAAATATGGAGTTGGACGGGCAGGTAGTCCAAACTTGCCATAACCAAATCTTCTAGGACCGCTGATTGGAAAAGGAGAGACCATTGGTAATTTGCTACAGCTCTATCTAGTCTCTCCTCAATGAACATACCATTCCAACTCACTTTAGACCATGTGAATTTCGGTCCTTCAAAGCCAAGGTCCAGAAGGTGACATTCATTTAGAAGTTTCCTTCCAAGGGCTAATTGGAAAGATCATAGTGGTTGCCCCATTGTTTATCATCACGGTACCATAAACAGTTCCAATCTCCTATGCACAGGCATGCATTGTGGATCCTTTCCATCTTGGAGATAAATTCATTCCATTGGGGCTCTCTACATAGAGCATGAGGCTCACCGTATACACAGATTATGATCCACATCTGACTAGAGCCCGACATGGAGACATCACTAATAATCTAGTTCGCAGTTTTATCCTTTATTGATAGATTTACTTTGTGATTTCAAAGTAACAGGAGTCCCCTAGAAGAACCAGTAGAATCGGTACCCACAAAGACCAGTCGGCTTTACATCTAAGTTTTTGTACAGCTAAATGAACATAACATTTTATTTCAAATGAAAATAAAATATCGGGATTTCTAGAGCATCTCAACTCCCTGATTGATCAAACTGGCGATGGAGGGGTTCTCGATCCCTTGACAGTTCCAAGCAATGACACTCATGGCCCCTAGTGTGGTTGTTTCGATACAGCCACGCAAATCCACTTATTTGGTTCATTCTCAAGAGATTGAGGTTGGGTAGGATCAATTGTATTCGGTGTGAAGCTAAGATTGTCTTACTGGGCCACTTCGATACTAATATGGTCTGAGATGTCAGGCCCTTCCATTCTAAGTTGGTATGGAGGAGCCTCCACGAAGGATTCTCGTTGGGGAGAGTAATGGGGTCGCTATTTTTTACAACACTTCCAAACCCTTACCGATCGGTGAGTTTGTTCAAGCGATAGAATAGCTATATTCTTGGAAGAAAAGGGAGAAAAAGTGTTGGGTACCTCATTATAAACGGCCATGCAACATCATTTTTCCATAGTATGGTACTCCTCCAAGATGGTGTATTCCTCATCAGCATGAGCACATTTATGTGTGCGATTAATCTATTGGCATGTACACAAATTTCCTTGGGCTCCCTCCATATGTGTGTCTACTGGCATAGTGCCACCTTCGCTATGTCCATCCCTCAATTCCATAGGACGATCAACAGTTCCAAAATTTTGGCCCAACCTTTCATACAGATCATGAGTTTGGGGTTATGTATATGTTCAACATCCTGATCCGAAGCTTCGCATGTTGTCGTTGTGTATGTGATTGTTGGACCAGTGGGCAATCGTTGGGTATGGTGGTCCATTGGTGCAGCTCCCACAGTGATCAACTCCCACATCTCCCCATGCGAAGAAAACCTCATGGTGGTGAGTCCTATATGATTCGACAGCAAAGCTTAGATGAACTCTCTTGGCCATGTAGCATGACCCCCAATGTGGGAGGGGCCACTAGGCAACCTCGAAAAGGACGGCAATGAGTAGGTAGATTTGAGGTATGATCAGACCTAAAAAGTCCAACAATGAGGGAGGTATTGAAGTGGGAAGCTTGCTCACATCCACTTCACCTTCCTCCCCATCTTTTTCTATCAACAAAATCTTCTCAAGGACAGGAGGAGTCCCTTCTTGTGCTCCTATGTCATGCCCCTTGTCAGAGGCAACAGTACTAGTCACCACTCTTTGAAGACTTTGGGGTGAAATGTTTGTGTCGTCATTAACAATGTCCATACTGTCATGATGCTCCTCACGAACTGTAGCTAGGCTAGCTTCCACACAAGGTCGGGTATTGGGTCCGACATGGTCCAGCCATAGAAGGTGTGGTCCTCCTTCCCTCCCCTTTAAAACCCCATTTAACAACTGATTTTAGATGTGAAGCATCACCTCGCATCTCATGGCCAAAACCATTGGTCTCCCTCATCGTTTGGACGTCTTCCCCCCTGCCTCGAGCACGCATCAGATCATAACACCATTCATCGTTGTGCCCCATTTTGCCACAGAAGTAGCAAAAAACACCCATCTCTTCATACTTGATCTTCAAAATTTTCTTCACACTGTCATGATGGCTCTAAAGAAGAGATGGGATAAGCAGTTTGCTAGCATCAATAGCTACACGAATCCGCATACATGGGTCATTACCCACCTCATATTCAACATCATCTCTAAACAAATACGACCCTAGCCGGTCACCGATGATTCGTGCCATAGATTCATTATGATATTGAAAAGGAACTTTACATACCTGAATCCAGAAAAGTTGTGAGCCAAACTTCCACGACTCTAGTGGTGTTTCATGGTCCCATCGATCCACTAGAACCAGTTGATTGTCCTGCCTCCATGGACCACCATATATAATTTATCCGCGTCTGCCTACTGTTGAAAGGAAGCTACAACAGTGTCAGTGGAAACCTTCCTAATCTCAAAATCAGATTTTGACTTCCATTGATCCTTGAGTTGGTGGACGAAAATAGTATGCTTTATCGAGCAGTCATGGACAGGCCTAAACACAATAGACGTCATTCCTTCTTGAGGAGGTTTGTAATTTGAAGTAATATGTCCCATACCAATACCCCTATTGGCTAAGGTAAGCTTCGTCACTTCCTCAGGCAAGAGTTCCAGGTTGTCCATCCCATCGCGGTGCTTTGAAGACTCACCAGATAGCGTGATTGGTTGATTCTCCTCCCCATCACTAGCTTCCATGCCTTCCATTTCTGTTCCAACTGAGGTATCCATTGCACTTTTCATAAACTTATAGTACACTCTGGTTCACAAGAACCTCTGCATATCCTTGAATACACAGGGAGAGGGAGATATTGTAGATGATGTTGCTCACAGAATTAGAGTGGGATGGTTGACATGGAGAGGTGCTTATGGAGTGTTGTGTGATAAACGAATGCCACTAAAATTGAAGGGAAAATTCTATAAGATAGCTATAAGACCAACCATGCTTTATGGAGCAAAATGTTGGGCAGCCAACAAACATGTGCATAAAATGAGTTTGGCTAAAATGAGGATGTTGAGATGGATGAGTGGCAAGACTAGAAATGATAGAATTAGGAATGAATCCATTCGTGGGAGCTTAGGTGTAACACCAGTAGCCGATAAAATGAGGGAAAGTAGATTGAGATGGTTTAAGCATGTGCGACAAAGACCAATGGCTGCACCAATGAAGAGGAGTGAGACAACCCTAAACAGAGTGGAAATGGCGAAACAGGATTCGTGAAGCCGACCACAAATAGTTGGTATAGGGCTGTTTGTTGTTGTTGTTATACGCAGTTATGAAAAGGCCGCCATCTCCCCTTCAAAAACGATTCCTGAAGTACGACATGCTAAAACAATCAAAGGTACTCCCTTGGAGATTTACTGCTACTTTTTCTGAGATCATGGATGTTGTAAAAAAATTCAGATTTACATTCTCTTGTCTATATAAGATTTTAGATGAGTTTTACATGCACAGGAGAGTAACCTAGCTAGAAGGTAGACCAATCAGTAGCACAGTCAAGCAAAGGTAGCCAAGCCGGGAGAAACCATGTAACATTATGTCCAATGGTAAGTTGGTAACAAGTCACCAGCTTCTGAATTGGTCAGAAGCAGCTTCTTTTTCCTCCATTCTAATCAGGCTAATTGTTGGCTGTTACAGGGAATCAGCAAGCAGAACACACAATCGGTATGATATAGTGGCAGCGGATGCAAGGTTTTATTATTATTTTATTTTTTTGATAAGCAGGTGCAAGGGATTATTTATACATCCTCATGCCTACTATGAACAACAAGCAAAAAAGAAAAGAAACAATTAGCGCTACCATTTAATAACTTAAAATGAAATCATTATATATGAATTTTTAGGTCAAGGAGGGAACAACACAACATTGTTAGTTGTTCACAACCTCAAAAAAAATGTAAATATATATATATATATATTAATTAAAATGAAATCATTATATATGCTTTTGTAGGTTAAGGAGGGAACAACACAACATTGTTAGCTGTTCACAACCTCAAAAAAAACGTGTATATATATATATATATTGATAAGCAGGTGCAAAGGCTTATTTATACATCCTCGTGCCTATTATGAACAACAAGCTAAAAGAAAAGCAACCATTAGCGCTACCATTTAATAACTTAAAATGAAATCATTATATATGCTTTTGTAGGTTAAGGAGGGAACAACACAACATTGTTAGCTATTCACAACCTCAAAAAAAATGTGTGTGTGTGTGTATGTGTTATCATTCTGTTATGGACACAGCAAATTACAAGAAGAAAAATACTAGAATATGAGTCAACAATTGAGAAAATCCAGATCACGAAGAGATACCACAAAATACCCCTTCACCATACAATCTCATGCCTCACATAAAAATAAAGAAGTAAAAATAATAATTAAGAAAATAGGTCCACATACTGCCTCTGTAATGGCAGCCAGGATAAATTGCCACTATTGCAGAACAGAAAATCTCTCATAAAAATATATTCAAAATTAAGATTTAAGAACCGTTTCTTCTCACCAAAAGAAAAAATATATATTCACACGGATTTTTCCTCCAATTCTCAAAAATGCAATCGTTAATGATGCAAACCAATGTACAT
>JAOXJP010291555.1:0-18795 GCA_025762735.1 Platanus orientalis | reverse complement strand
ATCTTTAAGATTCCTACTCTTGTAAAACTTCCTTAAAAGATCATGTCTCTTATGAGTTTCTATGTTTTTATAAGTTTAAATAGAAACCTTAATCCCTAATTTCGTATTTAAGTAAGTCTTTAATGAAAAAGTCCTTAAAATCTTGCAAATATCATAATTTTCATGGTCTGCTTTTATGACACCATCCTACCCATAATTTTTTAGCACAAACATCTTATGGGAAAAATGACCATAACTTTCTCTATCAAACTTATAATTGATCGTCATTTATTTCATTGGAAACTAAACTTCAAGACCTTTCAAATGACATAAAGTTTTCTTACTAATTCATCTTACATTTTTATTGATTTATTTTTAAATTTACCTCAAAATTTACTGACTTAGACTATACCAGACATCATAGACACCTGGCGAAAATTTTGTCATAACTTCTTTTCGGAAACTTCAATTCACTCACCGTTTGTGGCATTGGAAAGGAGGCTCCTAGATCTTTCCAATAATATAGGATTTGTAGGGTGATGGGATTGATACGGATTTATTTATGAATTTATCCCAAGTGTCTGGGAAAGCTTCAAAACTTATTATGTCCTTGACTTGTTTTTTTCCTTTATGTTTAATTAAAATTTTCTCACTCACTAATGTGTGCTAAAATCCCACTAATAAACTTAAAGTATAAGATTAAATATGCTTAAAATATTTAATCATCGATTATGCATCTAAGGTCCTACTGAGTGCATGCAACATGTGCTAGGTGGTACAATGCACTTACTCATGCATCACCCAATGCACTTTATGACACCTCATAGTCAACCAGTCGGATGTGACCCACCCATTTGTATAATTTCCACAGAACGTCAACTACATTCGACTTTAACTTGTATTCCTCCTAAATAGAATTAGTCCCACTTTTGAAGCCGAGCAAGCTCACTCCCAATAGAATTAGGCACATTCTCATTAGACCCACGCATGATGGGGTCCAGTCATGGGGGGTTACCCAAATAGGTGGGTTGTGAGTTAAAGCCCATTTCAAAACTTGAATTAATACCTACCTAGACTTATCTCTAGCTCCGATGACTTTAAATACAACATTGGACTAGAGCAATGGTGAAAATCCCCACACCTTGATCTACCAACTCCCTCATAAGATAGAATGCACCTCTGGCCATACCCCTTAAACAAAACCACACATTTTAAACACTGGTTCCCATATGATTATGCTTTTAGCCTTTATGCCTATATTTTTGCAAAGCATATCACATGATTGGATGGATATCAAACTAGGAATAACTTGCAAGGGTTTGATTTGGCACCTTTAAACCACCTAGATATTAGCTCACATAATGATCTCACCATGAGGTCAAGACCGATGAAGACGATAATAGAGAACTGAGAAGACGAATAGCTACCAGCTACCAAACGACCTCAAATCACTGCGACTCCATTTCAGGTATCATCTAACGCATCTCCTTATATAAACTATTAGAATACTCATGAACAACTATCCTTAAGGCTACTAGTGCACTCATAGAATGAGTTGCCAAAAAAGAATGATATTAAAGTCACTAGAATGGTGGTCAAAAGATCTAGATGGGTATCTCGTCGACATTGGAAGAAAAAACCTGTTAAATCAAAGAGAATGGTCCTTGGCCAAGGGGCAGAGGTAATACACCAAAAAGTCCACTTAATCCAAACAATCTCCCATGAAAGCATGGCTGCCCTAGAATAGCCACACAAGACACAATGTACATTGTGGCTTGGAACTGTCGAGGTTGTAGGAACCCCTAGCTTAACAGTTCATCTCCTAAAAGAGCTTATTCGCTCTAAAACCCCACAATTTGTTTTTCTATTTGAAACCAAGTGTTCTTTTGTGGAAACAAAACAAAAAAAAAAAAAAAAAACAAAGAAATCAGATTAGTGAGGCAATGGGAATACATGGGTGTTTATTTTATTAGAATCACTGGAGGTCTATTCTTGTGTTGGTGGAATAACTAGTCAGTCAATCTTTTAGCCAAATCCAAACATTACATCATAAATGAAATCTATGAAGAACAGTCTACCTGCCATTAGACCTATGTGTTTGTATATGGTGAACAAATGTATGCAAACCAAAAGGAAGCTTGGGAGGAATGGTTATATGTGATGCAAAGAATCTGAGGCCCCATTGTCTACATTGGCAATTGGAATTGTTTATGGGACATGAATGATAAAAAAAGGGGTTCTTATCCAAGAAGAGCTGGTATTGAATTGGAATTAAGAATATTAAATGAAGCTCACCTTAGTGACTTGGGATTCAGGGGGATTGCTTTTACATGGACCAATGGTCAATTTGTAAGGAACAATATAAAAGAAAGACTCAACAGAGCTACGGCCAATGGCTATTGGCACTTTCTTTTTCCTAATGCTTTTGTAGAGCATATTCTAGTTTATGGATTAGATCATTTTCCAATTATGCTTCACCTGCATCCCTTTAAGGCTAAGTTCAATAACCGTCCCTTCCACTTTGAATGGTTCTAGACCAACTACTTTAAATGCCATGACATTATCCAAGCAATCTGGAAAGAATGAGACTAGCAGGATGAGTTAAACATAAAGAAGAGACTTCTAAGAGTAACTCCTGCCATTAGAAAGTGGAATTACCAATCAGTTGGCAAGATTTAAAAGAGAATTGATCAAACCAAGAAAAGCATCAGTAAAATTTTGGAATGCCCAGATTCTGAGAGTAAACAGTTGTAGTTGGCTAAGCACCAGGAAGCTTTAGACAAACTACTAAGAGATGAAGAAATTTTATGGCGAAAAAAATCTAGAAATCAATGGTTGTAGAGCAGAGACCGTAATACAAAGTTCTTCCACCTCTGTACCATTGTAAGACGGGAGAGAAATAAAATCAATGCTATAAAAAATATAAGGGGGCAATGGATGGATGACTAAAAAATGATTGATACTACCATGAAAAGCTACTTTCAGCAACTATTACAGTCTTCCCAACCTGAACTTCCTGAAATCAAGAAAGCAATGGAGCACATTAATTCTACTCTTTCAGAGGAGGACAATGGTAGGTTAGACTCCCTGTTCATTAAAGAGGAAATAAAAGAAGCAATATTCAATATGTGTCCCCTAAAAGTGATTGGTTCGGATGGCTATCCAGCTGATTTTACCATTAAAAAGAGACACAATCTGACCAATCGTTAGAATCTATGTGTTGGATTTGCGGGAAGGAAAGAGACATTAAAGAAATAAATCACACCTTTTTGGTTCTTATTCCAAAGCAGGCCAAACCTGAAGAAACATGCCACTTTCATTCAATCAGCTTATGCAATTTGTTATAAAAAATAGTGGCAAAGGTGCTATCTAACAGGTTAAAAATGATAATCCTGAAATATATTTCTCCTATAATCAGGTAGCTTTTATTATGGGATGAGCAATTTATGGTAATATTCTAATTTCCCATGAGATCCTTCACAACATGAGAACCCACAAATCTAAAGCCTAACTTATGACCATAAAAATGGACCTTAGTAAAGCATATGATAGGATTGAATGGTCATACTTAATGCAGGTCATGACAAAAATGGGGTTTAGTCAGAAGGGAAAAAATCTTATTTTCCAATGTATCTCTTCTTCGTCTTACCAGGTACTCCTAAATGGTACCCCAGGAGGTACATTTGGAGCAACCAAGGGGCTCAAACAAGGGAACCCATTATCCCCTTATTATTTCCTTTATGTGCGGAGGAGCTCTCAACTAGTCTCTCTCATTTAGAGTCTAAGGAAAAATTCCAGGGGATAAAAGTTTGCCAGTGTAGCCCATCTATTTATCATTTACTTTTTGTTGATGACTATTATATTTTTTGGAGAGCTAACATTTTAGATGGACAAGCAATCAAAGATAGTCCATCAAATTTCCAAAGGGCATCTAGCCAAAGTGTGAGCTTAGCCAAGTCAGAGATGATCTTTTGTCGTAATGTTCATCCTCATTTTTTATGCGAGCTGTCAAGAATAATGGGGATGCAAGAGTCGGTAAACCCTTCCAAATACTTGGGACTGCCTACGATCATTTGAAGGAACAACCTCAACTTGTTCTCTTATATGGAAAACCGAGCCAAAAGCAAAATTCAAAATTGGAAAGCACAATTTCACTCTCAGGCAAGTAAGGGGATTTTCCTAAAATCTATAATTAGTTCTCTCCCTAACTATGCCATGTCATGTTTCGTAATTCCAAAATGGATCTGCCAACTAATAGACAAATATCAACGATGGTTTTGGTGGGGGAAAAATAGGATTAATTGGATAAGTTGGAAAACCCTTAGATGTTCAAAATCAGATAGATGAATGGGATTTAGAGACCTTCATCTTGCCAACTTGGCCCTACTAGCTAAACATGGATGGAGATTAATCCCCAACCAACATTTCCTTTGAATCCCCCAAGGCAAAGCTGGTTTTTGGGGTGGAAAAGCCTTGTGAAGGGGAGAAAAATAATTCTGAAAGGATGCTTATGGTTAGTAGTAAATGGTAGTGGAATCAACTTATGGTCTATCCTATGAATCCATAGCTTGCCAAATTGAAAGCTAATCTCTACCCCCGGATTGTAGGGCCAAGATTGTCTACGATATCATTGACCACTCCTTCAATACATGGGACCTCTCTTCTATTGAACACATTATAGAACCTAAGGAGAAAATGCCATTATGCAGACACTAATACATCATCTAGTTGCATCAGATCAAGTAATATGGGTTCATGAGGCAAAGGGTCACTTATCGGTTAGATCTGCTTATTCATTGTAGGTGGCTATAAATCAGGCCAACAGAATATCCACAGGTGACAATATTTGGAAAATGATTTGGTTGATTGAGACTCGTAGGAAGATCCAAAATTTTACTTGGAGAGCCTACCACGAAGCCCTAGTTGTGTCCAAGGGTCTAAACCATAGAATCAATGGTATCCCTCCTTCATGCCCGCTATGTTTGCAATCGAAGGAGAATGTTTTTCACTGTCTCGTTCTATGCCCTTTACCAAGATTGATTTGGAACCAATGCATGCCATTCATAAGTGGCCAAAACCTATCCCTATTATCCTTTAAAAATTTATTTAAATTCTGGTGAGCTCTTGCCTAGAAATCTAAGGACGAAAGTTCTCATGATAAGAAACGTTTTTATTCTCTGCTGGTTTGTTTGGATTAACAAAAATGATATGATTTTCAAAAATATTCAGTCTAACCCAACTAAAGTTGTTTGTCTTTTTAATATGCTTTTCAGGGACCTGGATCGGAGTCGGTTTGGATGAAAGACGGATGTTCCCATATGAAGCGGAGTTGGAAGTCATTTTGTTGAGGCTTCAGTTAAAGGCACAAATTAAAGCAAACAAAGTGTTTCTTCTTTCAGACTCTCTTATGGCAGTGACCATAGTCAATGAAAGTTTTTTTGTCATGCCCTTGGCAGCTTAGAAATAGGTTTTTGTAATGTAAACAGGTGATGAAATTTTTTGCTGAAATTTCCATTGCACATATAAATCGATCTCTAAATGGGCATGCACATGACATGGCCTACATGAGTTTAAAAGACCAAAGTTGTATGTGGGAATGCCCCAGGTGGGTTTTGCCTAGAGAGTCTGCAGGCTCCTCTAGTTGCTAATGCAATCTCAGTTACCAAAAAAAAAAAAAGATCTCAATGGCACTGAAATCCCCCAAATACCACACATGAAAGATTTTCTCCATTTCTTCTCAAATCCATGGTCAGTGATTTAGTCAGTTTCTCAACCACCTCCCTACAAATTACCCAAAAAAAAAAAAAAAAAAAAAAAACCACGGCCTTCATAATTAGCAAGCACACTTTCTTCCAGGAAGCATTCATTAGCTCTTAAACCGTGACCATATTCAACCATCCAGTAATTTTTCATTCCCTGGGATCACAATGAATCGATTTCTTTTATCAGCTTTCTATTCCATTAAACGAATGAACCCCAATCGTTTAGACACTGATCGAGGTATATTGTTGATTTACGAAGTTCGCAGGATTTGACAAAATTTCTCCTCCCTATTAACCTCCTTGGCTTTATACAGAAACTCACATATCTTAGCGAGATTACCAAAATAATCACCATAACCCTCAATCTTCCCTTACCCCTTTCAATAATGGACATAGTACAACGGCCATGATTTTCCTCCTTCAATAGCTTGAAGGACTTTGTTTCAAAATACACAAAACACCTCATCTAAAAGTCCTAATATGGCTACGGGTTGCTGGTACGTAATACTGGCAGTAAACATTCTGGGTACTTATGCATGGAATATTTTTAACTAGTTTTTTTTTTTTTTTTAGCAAAATATTTGCTTCCCTTGGTTCTATAAGACGACATTGGTGACTAAACCCGGCAATTTTGATTTCCTCCTCCAATCAATACATTCATTCTCATTGAAAATCCCATCCATTGTTTGCCTCCCTTTAACAAAATCTCCTTGAGTATTTGAAACCACCATATCCATCTCTTCCCTTAGTCTTGAAAGAAATTTAGAATTTTTTTTTTTTTTTTTTTTAAATTATTCACCAAGCTGATGAGCCAAAAATTAGGAAAGCCCCCAGCTTCCTCCATAGGAATAAGATTGACTCCCTCGTTGGTAGTACCCTTCTTATAAAAAAAAAAGGTTAAAAAAAACCATTGGGCCCGGCCGGCTTAACTAATTCAGTACTAAAGATACAATTTTTAACATCCTCTTCTAAAAAAGGTTTTCAATCGAGCTTGCCAAGTTAACATCCAATTCAACGGTCAACTTAATTGATCTTCAGAGGATGGTGCCATTTATAGCCAATGTTCAGCTCTACTGTTTGCGAGTAACCATGGAAACAGACGGGTTATATTGGAAGTGTATTCTCGGTGTGTTCTTCAGCATAATGAATGACCCTGTTAAAATCCTCATGTGATTCTTTTGGGTGATATCTATCTTCCTCATAACCAATATGGGCTATCATACTCCAAATTTATTTCCCATAAAAATACTTATGTGCAGTTTTTCAATCTAAAATGTCCATTTTCAGATGCAATTTTGCAACACCATCCACCAGAGAACACTGAAAGGGTAAAAGCATAAAAAATTCTGGAAGGAAATTGAGATGAGACGAGACAATTTTTGATAGATTGCTTCTGGCTTACCCAGAACCAGCATCCTTCCCATCTTTGTTCGACTCATTCTTGATGGGACGAAATTGTTTATCGTGGTTTATGCCAAATTACAGATCTCTTGGAAAATATTTCTTCTTCTACCTGAGAACAAAAGATGGCGAGAAAAAGAAGAGAGATCGAGCAAGATCATTTTTCCAGTATGTCAGAAAATGTGCATCCGACAACGTCATCGCTGAAGGTAAACACATACATGTATTGGTTCTCCAGTTATTTTAAATCCACAGTTTTCGGCCTTGAAATCGGTAGTTTGATTCTGCAGTGACAGAATTGGGGAGCTACAGTGCTTTTCTATCGGAGCTCTTTTACATTTTTTGTTTCTTTATAAAGAAATTTTTCATTAAACCACAGAAAGGACTCTCAAACGAGTCAATACATCCTTTTAAAGGCATTGGCCAGCCAAATTAAGACCGGAGAAATCAAACGACCGAAGTAATCAATCGGCTGCGTTCAGGCCCCAGCTGGAGAACTACACTTAGATTTTGATAATGGATCAGTTATATTTCTTTTTTTTCTTTTTTTTGGTAGAAAGGATCAGTCCTTATTCGGACAATGCATATAAGGATGAAAATTGACTAATAACCTGTTTGGCAGCCACCTGTAATGTAATCATTTCATTTGAGTTTCTCAAGGCATTTGTAGCCATGAGGTGAGGGGTTTGTAATGAACTCATTCAAAATTATACTAATTTGTTAACTACAATTAGAAATGCAGTCATCTTAGGATTTTCTATAAAATGAAACGACTAATATTATCAAGCACAAATCTGTGCAAATCTGAATGAGTTCATTACAAACCATCTCATTATTGCTACAAAAGCCATGGAAAACTCAAATGAAATGATTACATTAGATGTGGCTGCTAAACGCAGACAGGATAACACAATACAGTTTACAAGACAGTTTGAATTACTCATAAAGTGGTTAGAGAAAATACTTGGACATGGAACTCTATTATGTTGGCAGAGAACTTGGAAACTTATGGATAGATCCTAACATTTGTGGGTAAGGAGAATTTGGTGTTCTAATACAACCATCTAATACATTTCAAGTGAGAGGAATTCAACTTATCAATCCAAATTAATCAATCCATTCATATATCAGTAGGCAACCTATAAAAAAAATATTGTTGATGCAGCAATCATTCCACGTTGGGAAATTTTATGAACTTGGATGATGAAGTCTTAGGTTTGAGAGTCACTATTAGGCCGATAGAGCCAAGCTCAAGCTCTACATTCATTCCTTACATACTAACATAGGGAACCCTTTTATGGAAGCTGGATTGAGTTGAAGGACGAGCAGAAATCGTTTTGTAAAGGATTTATGCTGTCTTTACCCAAACATAGGACCAAACATAAAGATAAAATTAGACAAAATAGGGGAAGCAAAATTCAAAGGTTAATAGGTTATTTTTATATTCCAGTCCTTAATGGATGACATTACCATGGTTTTGTGACCAACCATTAACGGCAGCAGCAACAGCACGAGGGGAAACAAGACTTGGCACGAAAGAAACTACATCATGCCATCGGCGAATCCCAGATATTCGAACATGAAAGTACTCTTTCTTTGCTGGAATGTAGAGAGGAAGAAGATTGCCACCCTGTTCTGACCCATACCGTTCCTCATCTGATGGGTAACCGCTACCCCTTTTTACATTCAGAAGTAAACTGTCATTGTTCAACATACCCACCAGCAGTATACTTTTCAACAAATAAAAATCATCTTCCATCACAGATATATCATAATAATATTTGTCCTCGTTACCCACAATTTTCCATATATGCATGAGCTGTTCAGAAAACGTAACTAAGGCGAGGGACTCTCCAAATTTTATTAGATGCGAGTTGAAGCCCCTAAGTTCTTTGATAGGGGAAGGAATCATGATTATTTGGAACTTCTCCTTTCTCATATTCAATACAAGGATCCGATCAGGGAAGAAACCTTTTTGACCTTTAATGAGCCAGTGAAGGGCCCCGTCCGAGAACACAACCCTCTGAAATTCAAGTCGTCGTCCTGTGTAAGGGATCTTTATTTCTCTCCAGGAACTTTGGTCCAGTGTAATAATTTCACCCGTACACATTCTGTCATCAATAGAAGTGCATACTCGATTTAGACGAACCACATTTCACCGTCGCGAATAGGCCAATAATTGCAGTCTGGTTTAGGTAATTTTGATTTGGGCAACCTTATGCATTCCCTCGTTATTAGGTTACATATGAAGATTTTGATGTCACCGTAGTAGGAACACGAGGCTACACAGAGCAAGCCATTACAAGAACCTTCTATCTTCAAGACCCGGCCGTGGATTTCTTTCAGTGTTCTTCTAGCCTTCCACTTAACCCTTCCTATGGAAAATACGCCCATGTAACCAGATAAGATGAGGCGGTGTGGTTGACACATAGCTTTGTAAAGCTGCAATTCAATGAAGAAAGGATCCTTTGTCAAAGCATACCAGCTTTTACACAGAAACATGCATCGAATAAGAGATTCCATGGGAAGTCTAGACAAGATTTGGGGAATGATGTCAGTAGGGAGATTCACACATTCCCATTCTTCATCTGATTTTTCCAATTCTACTTTTCCGTTCCCATTTGTGATTGCCATGTCCATTGTTCGTTCCTCATTATCAAGTATGGAATGTGATACCTTTACCATTTCTCCTTCTCCACCTAATTTTTCCAATTCTATCTTTCCTATCCCATTTGTGATTGCCGTCTCTGTTGCTTTTTCCTCAGCGTCAAAATCTTCTGCCTCAGCTTCTTCAATTAATGGCCAAAAATACTATTTCATGGCTGACTGAAGCTAACTATTCAACATCAACAAAACCCAGAGCCAATGTAAGTATCCAAAATACTAGATTTGCGGTTCCTTACCAGAGAGAGACAAAAATGTTATCATGCGGTCCCATTTATCATCATTATTTTTTCTATTAGATATTGAAAAATACTAGATTAGCGATTCCTTACCATGAAGAACTCTTATAGAGAACCAGACAGATAGGAATAGGGTTAAGATTTTGAGATGGGTTCAAGCGTAGATATTGGTTTTACACAGTAATTGATAGAGATTGATATCTAGGGCTGCTCTGCACACATATATACCCAGAGTCAAATCCAGTCCAAAAAGAACTCCTATAGAGAACCAGATAGATACGAATAGGGTTAAGATTTGAGATGGGTTCAAGCGTAGATATTGGTTTTACACAGTAATTGATAGAGATTGATATCTAGGGCTGCACTGCACACATATATACCCAGAGTCAAATCCAGTCCGAAAATGTTATGTGCCTAGTTAAGTAATTAGACCCTCTTCCCCTTGGCAGATCGGTCTTTTGAGGTGGAATGGTTGAGGTACTTAACATTGGTATCAGAGCTGGGCACCATGTCTCAAGTTCGAGTTACGGAAGGGGCGACCTGTAGAGAGGGCAACCTGAACTAGAGTGAGAGCCGCTACGGTGTGAAAAGGGCTACCTAAATCAGAGTAGAAAAAGAGTGGAAAAAAAGGCTATCTGACTCGGAGTGAGAGCCATTACAAAGTTGAAAGGGCTACCTAGATAAAAGACCAGAGTGAGTGCCGTCACAGAGTAAGCCGTCGTGGACATCAACTGTGAAGCGTGGTGGTTTGTTATGTGCCTAGTTAAGTAATTAAACCCTCTTCCCCTTGACAGATCAGTCTTTTGAGGTGGAATGGTCAAGGTACTTAACAGAAAAGAACTCCTATAGAGAACCAGATAGATAGGCATAGGGTTAAAGCAGAAAAAAAAAAAAAAAAACAATATAGCAAATCCTCTGCAATTAAGTTTAAAATACATTAATTGGAAACTGGCTTGACATATACAAAGATAAATGAAATAACATAAAATTTCGACTTGGGCGGGAGACTTACCTATTCCATTGACTCCATTGCTATCCTTCAATCAAGAGACTACTTTCTCCAACGTCAAAATAAATGACCTCCATTGCTAACCGTCTCGGTTACAAGATTTCGTGTCATGCAAAGATGGGACTTTCCAGTTATATATAGTGCGTATATTGGGGATGCTTTTCACTTTTTGGCACTGATGTGTCAGGCCTATTGTCATTCCAACTTTAGGCACTCTCTAAGTTGTCTTACCAAATCTGGAGCACCTTTGAGGTGCTTCAACCAAAATTAGTTTTCTACCAAAAAATTTAAATAATAATAATAATAATAATAAATAACCAAAACTAGTGATTCCTACTCATCAGGTATGTTTGGACGGTTGTGTTTGATTGTTGATCACCAAGTATGCCCCACTCATGCATCCCAATTTTGATCAGGCTTAAATTGGCCACTACCCACTAACCACTATGTGAATAGCCCCCAGGATATGGTGGCCCCCTTCTAAAGTGCCTCTAACCTGCCCTTGCATGCACATATCACATCAAAAAGTGATTTGCATCCTCCCCTAGAAAGTATAAATCAGTTTTCAAAGTGATATGCCCCCTCCCTCCCTCCCGGCATGAAAGGGCCAAGTTTGGAGCACTTAGGGGTGACAATGAGTCTAGCTACCTCGACTTGTCACGAATTCAACTCGGAGCTCGGCTTGTCATGAGCTAAACTTGAGCCTGGAGTTGAGCTCATTTGTTAAATGAGCATGAGCCTAGCTTCACTACGCTCAACTCGATAAAAACTCGGCTCACTAGAATTCAATTTATTAAAATATATATATATATATATGAAAATAGTAATGTTTAAAAAATATTTGGGTTAATAGGCCATTAAGGTTTTGGGTTTTTTGTTTTTTGAATTTTTTTTTTCTGTGGTTGGCAAGCCGAGCCGAGCCTAAGGCAAACATACAATGCGCCTGGGCTGAGCCCGACCTCAACAACTCAGGCTTGTCACGAGGCTGAGCTTTACCTTCATGTGACGAGCCCAAGCTGAGCTGGGCAAAGCTCGGCTCGTTGCCACTTCTACGGCCACTTTAGGAGGGGGTACCAAATCCCGGCCGATGCAATTGAGATTGTGTTTGTCTTGCACCATGAATATTTAATGTTGATTGTTGGGATAGTTAGAATGACTTCAATCAGGGTCTATAATGAGAATGCCTTCACTTGGCATAAATTGGCCAGTTCTTCGGTACCCACTAACCACTAGATTGTGTTAATCACCATGAATAGTTAATGTTGGGATAGTCCTCCAATAACTTCAATCAAGGTCTATAATTGTAATTGCAAAAAATTGTGAAGAAAAGTAGTCCAAGATATGATGACTTGCAATAAAAGGTACTTTTTCAATTTTAATTATGTGAATAAATTTTCTAGTCCCAAATTTGTATATGTCCCCATGCTCCTAGACACAATGGTTGGCACGTGATACTTTTTTGAAAGTCATTTTTATGATTTTAACCCTATACGTCCCACCTTTATGTCAGGTAGCATGGGGGAGTATACATATTGGGAGTAGAACATTTGCTACATTTAATTATGTTTACCCTGTTTTCAAATTAACCAAAAGAATGGTGATGCATGGAGGCCACTAATTTCAAAAACGGCTAATGGTTGGTGACACATGAAACAATGAAGGTGGGAAGACAAAAAGTGCATAAAGTGCCTATTCATTGACATGTGTTTCGAACGTTATAATTGGGAGTATGGGTTCTAAACGTGGGAGGACAGTTGACTGAGGAATGAGGAAAGAGGAACATGAAGCACCTCGCTTTAACAACCAGCAACCGGAGTGGAGATATGAAGGAAGTTGCCATGAATGTGAGTAATGAAAATTAACAGAGCGACAACGTGAAGAAGAAACTGGCATAGTGGCAACATGAAGAGGAAATATTGTAAGTGATTGAGGCAGTATAAACTTCACACTAATAGATGAATGAAAAAATCCTCAACCATCAAACATATCTACTTTTACGTTAGGAGTAGGAGTAATTTAATCAATATAAAAGTTTAGTAGTATGTAACAGATTGAGTTGTACTAAAAGACCTTATTGTCAAGGAGAGCGTTCTTGAAAAAGAGAAACAACTCCAATCATACCAAGTAAGACATTTATTTTCTAATTTATCTCATTAAATTATAGGTTATTAAATCAATTTGTTCTTTTGAGGCAAGTTGAAAGTCCTCTTTATTGATCCATTTATGAACCTGTTTGATTAGGATAGAGAGAGGAAAACAATTTACCCCATGATTTATAGGTTAGCAAGCACAATGGGAGATTCCTACTCCTCGAAAGGATAAAACCCTGTGGTGATTGAAGGTGCCAAAGGGCCTCATATTGAAGAGTTTATTAATGGAATGTCTCAGGAGTTTAGTGCCAAGTTGGATGGCTTAATCAACAAAATTAATAAGAGCTACCTATAAATAATAATAATAATAATAATAATAATAATAATAATAAGAGCTTCCAAACTATACCTGAAAGTATAGTGCATGTGATGACATTAATACTACAACCAATAAGGCGAGGAAGGAATCCTAAACATCAAACTAAGGGATTAGTTGATGATGGATATCCCTCTAAGATAGCCCCTAGAACTTCTAGTGGACTAGGGGGTAGGAACGTCCTATTGGCTATCCTGAAACCCAACGCACAGAGATTCCCTAGAATCCATCCCATGACAAACACTAGTATAGTCCGGTTGGATGAGGGGAGTATCCCTAAGTCCCTTAAAGTTAATCCCAGATGGTTCAGGTGGAGAATCAACCACCTCCTGTAAGGACATAGGGACAAACTTTCACGAATGATCCCCCTATGGGGGCTCGAACATGAATAACTATCCATTAGGTAATGGATACCCTCATCTAGGCTATCGACCACAAGAGAACCCAAATTACTCATATGGCCAATACAAGCCAAATGATAACAACTATAACCACTATGGCCCATATGGTCCTGGCTAACAACAAAATTGATATGGTTTTGGTATGCAACAAAACCAATACAACCCTTATAATCAGTTGTATCAAGGCTAGAGTCATTAGTGTGGCTATCAAGCCTATGATCTAAAAATACCCCCTTGAGATCAACTCACAGACTAATTCAAGCAGTTATATGGGTTGGGTTTTTGAAGGACTACACGGCCTACTTATAGGAAACCATACCCTGAGCAGATCGATAGGGACTATGAGTTTCCCAATGGATACAAAATCCTTGATTCTTCTATCTTTTATAGCAAAGCTAGAGAAACGACTATGGAACACATCAACCGATTCACCACTCCAATGTGGTGAACCGTTAAACTATAGGTTCTATAAGCTTAAGCTTTTGCCTTATTCTTTAACTGGGCAAACCTTTACATGGTATACCAATTCCCCCCTGACTCGATTAACTGTTGGGTAGAAATGGAAGACAAGTTCCAAACCCATTTTGCTTAAGCAAACTTAGGGTCTTAATAGTCGATTTGGCTAGGCTAAGGTAACAACTAGGTGAGTTAGTTGAGCAGTTCATTGCGAAATTCAAACGGGAAAATTCTTTACATTTAAGTAGTTTTCCATAAATAGAATTCATAAGATTGGCCTAAGATGGCCTAAACTTCAAATTTATAAAGAAGTTTGAGGGCATGACCTTCTTCAATTTGCACGAATTGTCTGAAAGGGCTACTCGATATGAGAGCATTCTCTGAGAAGAAAACCATAGGAGTCATGCTTCATATGAGACCCATTACCAGGACCCAAATTATGAAGTTGACCTAACCAAATTTGTTGATCAGAGGCCTTATACTTGTGAGGCCCTAATGAGGAAAACTATTCAATCCCAAGAATCAAACAAACCAACATCAGTTATCAAAATCTATTCCTTTGACCTTAATAGTGCAGATCATATTTTTGACCTATTGTTCACTGCGAAGCAGATCAGCTAGTCGGAAAACACATAATCCCTTCCTTAGAAGAACTCCATGAGAAGAATTACTATAAATGCAATTACCAACAAATGTGCGGTGTTTAGAAATGTCATCCAAGAAAGAATTAACAAGAAGTTGCTTTGTTTCCCTAATGAGATGCCTGCAATGGAAGTTGATACCAACCTCTTTTCTAAGCTTGTAGATGTTGATATGGTCTCGGTCCAAATGACACCATCAAACCAAAGGTGGGACAATGTAAGCTCTCAACATGATATAATGACTAATTGCCGACACTCACTTGGTAGGGACATAGGGCCTCAAACAAAGAGGCTAATTGAGCTAACCGAAGGTTAAGAGGTGAGCAACTTGAGAGAAATATACAGATGATGAAAAAATCACATATCTCGAAGTAGTATGAACTCAACTCTCGGGACGAGTAGGGAGTCAAGTTGGTAGTATATGAATAAATTTTATGGCAACTAGTTCCTAGAGCCAAAAAGGATGTGGAAGAGCTGCCAGACTTTTGCTTATGCGATTGATGCAACCTCATTATGGCCAAATTCATGGCCTCTGCAACAGTTAATAAATAAGAAAAGCCAAAGATCCAAGAAAGGAACTAACACCAACCTATCAAGGCAGCAACCAGAAGGGAGGGTAAGCAACACGGAGCTTAAGCTTTGGCAATTGACCCATAGAAGGAGACAATGCAGGCATAATCAAGACTTGGAAATAAACCTAATAAGTGGGTTAAGAATGTGGGAAAATATGTGCATAATCCTTGGTTGCAACACCCACAAAGACTAAGCTTAACCATGGGGTAGAGACTAGGCCTCGAATGATAAGACCACTTATGGTTGAGCCTGAAAGGTAGGCTACTTTGACCAGTTAGAAGCTACACCAGGGAGTCAAATTGATTTTCAAGTATGTGTATAACCCAAATTTTACAAATATGACTCGAACCCAAAAGTGATGGTGGTTATGACAACAGGCTCTTCACCAAATGAAGCATAGGCATATGATTGAAGAAGAGTATCCAATTGTAGTGGATGTAGAAGTTGAGGCCTGATAGCTGGAGCAAAAGTTGGTAAAGAAGAAGAACCAAGGAGAAGGAAAAGTTGTCAATATCTAGATGGTAAAGCAATGTCATAAGTAGTTGGAAAAAGGACACTTCTAGACGATAATCAAGAACCAAGGGTGGTCCAGGTCTTGATTGGCAAAACTAATAGAAAGCCAAGAAATTCCAAGACAATGTAGGAAATTAGAGACAACACAGAAGTCCACAACAAACCTATGTCAAAGAAGGAGATACCCCCGGAACCAAAAGCACTCCTTAAGGCTCATGACCCTGAGTGAAGACGAATTTGATTTGGAAGGGTTGTGTATTGATGAATGGATCTTCCTTGAATTCTTCACGCCTTCTGAATCTTTTCTGGAGGACACACATACATCCTCTAGCACACAGAAGTATGACATGGGCTTGGCACCTATAAAATTTGAAGGAATGCCAAAACGAATGGTGGAATAAAACAGGATCTTAATGTTGCTTTTGAGTTAAAAGCATCAAGTAGCCAAGTTGGCGAGATCGAGAAGGAGACTGCTAACATGGTCGAAGAAATCCCACCATCACTCGAGGTTTGTCTATATAGATGAAAAGCCATTCTACCAACAATATCGAGAACTAACTGTATGACAATAATGTTGCGACGGTGAAATTGTTAGGCAATAACATGGAAAGAAAGCTAACCAAAGTGACAATGCTCAAAGATGAGATCCCTCTAATAAAAGGCTTTGGCAACTTATGTGAGGAGCAGATGATGCATAATCCTTCATCAAAAGAGCATGAAGAGGCCATTCAAATGGCCATGGAAAGACTATCAAGTTATCTGATACAGAGAAAAGTCGAACCTAAGGCATATTCTGGTTATTGCCTAGAATCAGAAGATGAAGCTACAACATCATCATCAGCAGACGGAACTTTCAAGAAGGTGTCACCAGAAGATAACTTTATGAGATAGCTCTTTTTGCATATTTTGAGAGCAATCAACACTAGTGTATCATGAGTTTCACCTGATCCCTATTTAGCGAAGCTTAAAGAAATGACACTAGACAGTCATACTTCACTCATATTCATACGGGTAATTTTCTTAGTCAAGTTACACAAGTGGGACTACGAGAATGGATAGCTTGAGTGAGAAGAAACCTAAAAACCAAAGAAAGAAGATATAAGGTTTTGAATTTGAATAACTGGTGAACGAGTAAAAGAGGGTTTCTTAAAAGAGTGAGAAAATCTTTAGCCATTCGATGTTATGAAAAACCACATGTCTGACTTAGATTCAAACCAGACACGTGCAGGGGGGAATTTGTTTACCTTGTTTTTTCAATATCCAAAAGAATGGTGATGCATGAATTAAATAATTCCAACAAATAGAATCAGTAAAAGTTATGAACTAAAGTGATTAAATATTAAGGCAATCCAATAAAACCATAAGGGGAAATAGTAGAATGAATAAGGATTGATTAGATAAGAAGGTAGGCAGAAATGAAACCAATAAGGAAAAAATGAGAGAATTATCAGAGATTGATGAACTCAATTCCAAAAGCCGACTAGTACTCAAATTAGGGTTTATAACTCTTCTAAAACAAGGGCAAATCAAGATATACCCAAAAAGGATCTTAGATTTGTAGATTAACTCACATAGGAGGAAAACCCTACTGAGAACTCTCTGAAAACCTACTTCTAAATAGGGATGATTTAATAGAAAAATCCAGTATGAGGAACACTGCTATCAGGTTTAGTTCAAATAAACAAGTGGGACTTGGATTTTCATGTTGAATCTTCAACAACACAACAACAAATATAGTCCATGATTGGGATTCAATCACCCTTAGATGAGCCCATGATATAGCAGAGAGTAACATCATTATTATTGCCTCGGTATACACAAAAATTTCAGAGAAGAGCTTAGGAATCAAAAGTTCCAACACACAAAGAAATATTAATAATCTCCTAAACCCATGAGTAAGGTTAGGGGAATTATGAGGAAGAGATTTCTTCACACTCAAAATTCAATAATTCCTCATTGATTCACTCATTGGGGTACTCCTTTTATACAATACAAACGTCCCATTTTTGGAAACTCCCCTACGTTAGAAACTTATAAAAACAAAAACCATTTCCCAAGTATTACCTAAAGCTATCCCTTTAAAAGACTTCAAAATAAAAAAAAGACTTCTAAAACCTACTCCCAAAGAAGTTGTTGACCAACCGTCCATGGGCCCCACAATGTTGACTCTTAGACTCCTAACTTCTAAAGAAATCAAGCCTAAAGAAAGAGACAAAAAACCTATGAGGTAAATTTGCTTGGCCTATGATCTTGATAAAAAAAATCCTATAGTTATACTCTACCCAAGATCTTGAGTGACTCTACAATCAAATCCTTGTGAAATCAAGCTAAAAGAGAGAGCCAAAGAACCTATAAGGTAAATTTTCTTGGCCTATGATCATGAGAGAAAATCCTATAGTTATACTCTACCCAAGATGTTGAGTGGGCTTCCCAAACTGCTTAAGTTAAACTTTTGGAAGCAAATGGTTGAGTTTTCATAGTCAAATTAGCCTACACAAGAGGCAACCCAAAGAAAAAAGAAAATCTAAATCTTCAACAAATTAATAGCCTTTGTTGGAGTCACCAAAGACGGATTCTTTTCACACTTGTTGGAGCTAAGTGAAACTCAATCCATTGGAGTCACTGGACGTAGGGGTGTACATGGGCTGGGCTCTGGCCGGGCTAAGGTAAACCTAGGGCTTGGCCCACCAT
>JAOXJP010291536.1:0-18796 GCA_025762735.1 Platanus orientalis | reverse complement strand
ATATATATATATATAAAGGAATGATGTGTTCATTTCTTGAAATCCTATTATGGCCTATGTTATGTGACCAAAAGAGTGTATGTGACTCTTTGTGACCACAATACTGTAGGTGATGATGCATGGATTGTGCCCCCCGGATCGTTGTGTGGATTGACCAGACCTATAAGCACTTACACAGAAGAAAAATGAGAGTCAGGGTTGGTCACGGTGTGGTCTTGGCCTAAGCTCCTCTAATGCCAGAGTTAGAAGCTCACTTATTAATGGAGATTAATGTAGGATTCCTTAGAGAATATATATATATATATATATATATATATATTGTTATTTTTGGAGAGTAATGCAGTGCCCTTATATAGGGAGTTGGAAGGTGCATAGCTAGGGATCTTCCTGCGGATTCTTAGCTTGGGAGAATATTGTAGATGTGTTGCTTGATTGTTAGCTAAAATCTCAGGATCAGATTCTTGGTATGATTCTTGGCAAGGATCCCTTCTAGGCTACTATTGGCTTGCCTTATTCGGTTCGCCTACACATGTCTGCATTTTGGGCTGTGTTACTCCAATCGGGCGTTTTATCCTGAGTTAACCTATTATGCCGAGTTGTTGTGTGGTGCTGAACTGATGAGGTATGCCTAGCTATCCATTAGTTGTCCCCCATTCTTGAGCCTGGTGCCGACCTGTCAAAGGGAATTCAAATCACAACTCGGCAAGAATGAGATATTGGTACCTATTGGTATTCAGCGATTACCTTTTTATCAGTGAGTGAAGGGCCGCATTTATTGTGGCACATGTTCAACGATGATTACGTGTGTCCTTTCACTCATTAAGGCCTCTTGTTCGCGTTTAAGTAGGATGGTCAAGATCTGGCCTTGCTTCTTTAATCGGATGGTTCAGGCAAGTCTAGGTTTTTTTTAAATAGGTCTTGGACATGCAGATGTCCCCATTAAATTTTTTTTTTAAGGTTTCTTCCCCTAGCTCCTCTTCCTAAACTCCATCATTTGGTTCTTTTTGTCCGACTGACTCCTAACTGTTTTTGTTTCCGGATCCAACATCTTCTTTCCAATTAGTAGTTTTGACATCTTTCCTTTATTTTTGTTTTTTTGGGTTTTAGGTAGAGTCGCTTCCCTAAGTTAAAAGGGTTTTTCCTCCATTTTTATTTTTTCGGCAACGTTGAACCCCACCGGCATTGCCTTTGGTTTTCACCTAGTCTATTTTTGTTTCTTTATCAAAGCTTGGCAGATATCACCTGACCTGAGCATCGCACCCTACAATTTTTCTTTTTTGGCTCATTTGTTCTCTGAGCTTCTTTCCTTCCTTAATCCATCCTCTATGGTCATTGACACCCTTAGGAGGATGGATTCTATCTAGTCAAACCATGATTTTTCGAACTCGATGAAGACCATCAATGACTGCCAGGCCTGGATTCCTTTGACTAGGCTCAATCTTCTCAACCTACCCCTTCCTAGCAGTCGAGATTTCTCGATGAGCCCTTCAAAACCAAGTCCTTCCCCTCCTTCTTACCCAATTCCAGCCTGATTTGCCTCTAGGAGCTGTATGGAATCCTAGAGGAGACTTAGCTTTGGGTTCCTCTACCAGGGGAATGAGTGTGCAGTTTCTTTGTCGATCAGGTTTGCTTGTATAAGCATGCCCTGGTTAGTGGTCTTCATCTTCTCTTTCCGCTCTTTGTTTGAGAGTTGTTTAGGTACCTAGGGCTGGCCCATATCTAGCATCTCCCAAATGCCTTACATATCCTGATTAGTTGCATGATTATATGGTCGGCTTGTAGCGATGGATGTGATCGTCTGTCGGTCAGAAAGTTCATCTTCTATTACTAGTTAAAGGCAATGTCTTTTGTATGGTGGCATTTTTCTTATCGAGACTTAACTAGGAATCTCATTACTGGCCTTCTAAGTTGTAACAAAAATTGAAAAGGTAAGTTTTCTTCATATCCGACGAAGGATGGGAGTCCAGCCCTGAGGAAGACGAAGTAGAATGCCTCACTTAGGTTCCCCAACTATGGGGATAACCGAGGTAGTTGGGTAAGTTTCCTAACCTCTTAGTTTACTATTTTGTCCCTACACCAAGCTGACCTTACTCTATCTAGATGCAGCCTTATCTAAGCCTGACTTGACCGAGGAGTTCGACCAGGTGTACTGAGCCATAGCATTCCCCGTTCATGAAATCCCATCACTCATTACTCTCAAGGCCTTAAGGGCTTACTACCTTGGGTCCGATTTGACTTATGGGGCCGTTATCCCATAGAAGGGCCGTCTTAAAGGCAATTTATGTTCATTTATTTCTTTCCCCCTCTTTTTTTTCATCTACTCATTTGCTACCTTTATTTTGTGCTGAATTTTCTTCTCCTTTGTTTCAAAGATGTCTTCTAGGTCTAACAGGAACCTCCTAATCAAGCTCAAGGCCAGATCAAGTGGGGATCAGTAAGGCACCCCATAAAAAAGCCCAAGTTTTTTAAGGTTGCCAAGGACAAGGGGGCTGCAAAATCAGCCTCTCCTCTTGTTTTAACTTCATCGCCCAGTCTGGTGGCAGTTATCAACCTCAAGAACCTAGGAGGGAATGTTCCTGCCATGACCCCGGTTCAAGGTACCCCTGCCTTTGGGGGACCTAATGAGGACCTACCCATGAACTTCTAATTAGGGCAGGTGGAGAAGGGAAATGGGGTCGTAAGGGACTCCCTTCTAAAGAATGTTGAGTTTGCACTTGGGTGGATCAGCGAGGTTGTCTCTAGGGATGACCTTGAGACCTTGAAGGATATCCCTTTAGCGATGTACAACTAGTGCTTGTTCTATGACCTTGACAGAGTAAGAACTTTCCATTTTTCTTTCTCATTTCATTTCTTTTCTTATCATTTTTATCTTTAAATTGCTTGTTCTTTATTGTATTGTAGGTTTTTGCCATTGTGGAGGTTGGCTCATAGCACCATTTAAGCACCAAAGCTCTTACTTGTGAGCTTAGAGAAAGGTTTTCTAAGGCTGAGGCTAATAATTTAATTGTAGCTAAAAAACTCATGGAAGCCAAGGTTAACGCCTCAGCTCTAGTAACGAAGCTAGCCTATGCAGAGGGTGAGTTGCAAGTTATGGAGATTGTACTTGAGAAGACAAGGGACCTCCTTAAAGGCAAGAAGGTAGGGGCATCCATTTTGGAAGAAGTCCCTCGAGGACCTTAAGACCTCCTCAGTCGAGGAGAAAGCAGCCACCACTAAAGCCACTGTGAAGGCTTTCCAATCCTTTGAGGATTTTGAGGTAGTTAAGGCGAAGTATTATATCAACGGATTTGAGGCCTTTATTTAAAGGGATGCTCAGGAGTACCCTGACCTAGACGCTTGATCTTTAGATGCCTTTTTAAGGTATATTTCTCATTGCTTTTGTATGTTTCTCTAAGTCATAGATTAGGTCATTCCTCTATCAATGAGGTCAGGTCGGTCTTCATGATCCTGGGTCAATCTTATGGCCTGAGTAGCCTCTTGTCGTTATAGTGGCGAGTGAGTTGATGACTTTTACTCTAAACTCCGAGTCCTTTTCCATCTTTGGAATCAGGACAGTCTCATGGCCTGGACCTCCTCAACCTTTGTAGTTCCCACTCTAGGGAGGTCAGTCTCATGACTTGGATGCCCCATCTTAGGGTTAAGTCATTCTCATGGCCTTGGGCTAGTTTCATGGCCTTGGATGCCCCATCTCAGGGATGAGGTCAATCTCATGACCTTGGGCTAGTCTTATGGCCTTGGATGCCCTATCTTAGTGGTGAGAGTAGTCCCATGACCTTGAGCCAGCCTCATGGCCTGAGTAGCTTTGTTTCTTCCGAATGTTATAGTAGTGAGAGAGTCGGCAAGTACATCTTTTAGCGAGTTGGTGGATCCTTCTCTCAATGCGTCGGTGGATCCTTTTCTCAATTAGGATCAATCTAAATTTAATTCTTATCCCTAATCAAGGCTTCAAATCACACAATATGACTAAAAAATAACATTTTATAGAAAAGAATAAATGTTCTTGACTGGTTTACAAAATAGCGTGGGGGTAACATCTCCCAAGGGTTGGTCTCCTAGAAGGTCTCTAATCTTCTCCTTTCAAAAGGTCTTATTCTTCACTCAATGGAGGTTTCTTTTGATTGGTCACCTCGTAGGGAAGCCATGTAGTATTCTCAGGCAGTGGCCTAATCTCCCCCCACCTCGCCGACTTCATACTCTGTCGAGAATCGCATAAGCAAGTGGAAGGATGACATGATAGCCCTCATTCGGTTAAGGACGGGTCGTCATAGGATAACATTATATGCTAAAGGAAATCTATTACCATAAATTTGACCACCTTAGTAGTCTGTTGAGGTCCAGCCCCAATAGTGACAAGGAGGAAAATTGATCCAAGAAGAAAGAGCCCATCTCCTGTAAAAGCAACCAGAGGTGACTTTACTAGCCACAACTTATCCTTCCCAAATCTCATCTATTCAATTGTTGATAAGTATAATATGTTACCTGAGCTCCCTCTTTCAATTAGCACCCTATGGGTTTTGTAATTAGCAATCACAAGGGTGACCACTAATGCATTGTCATGAAGTTATTGCACATCTCGAGTGCCCTCCTCTAAGAAAGTGATAAGTAGGTTGTCCATCTGGTGCGACTTAGTGGGCCTTTATGTCAGGTATAACACTTCTTCCATCGAGGCCTTCACCTTGCGAACATAGGCTTTTTGAGCCGAGCTCAATTCTCTTTCTCAAGAAAATCGTCGAACAATAACTCTGATTTCCCTTAGTGGTTCCTACCCCCGAGGTTCTCCTTCAACGGTTTCCCCCTAACATCTTTTGGGTCAGCCTTATTGCTCGTTCACAACAAATCATTGTAGACAGCCTTTTCGAATCAAGGCCTCAATCTACTCCTTGAAGTCCAAGAAATCCTCAATGTTATGGCCATGGTCCCGATGAAATCAGCAGTACCAATCCCTAACTCTCTTCTCTAGTGGGGTCCTTAATTTCTTCAATCACTTCAATGTTGGGTCAACCCGGATCTACATAAAAACTTGCTTGAGTCAGGCATCAAAGGGAGTGAAGTATTGGATCCATCCAATCAACACAACCATCCTTCTTGATTTTCGTTTAGCAAGGTTGAAGGTGATCCTGAGCTTGGGATCTTGGTCAGTCCTCAACGGCTTGGCTTCTCTCTTTCGCTTGTCGGTTTGGCTGTGGTCCCCGAAATCTTGACTTTTTTTAGCATCCATTGTATCTTCAGCATTCATGTGCTTTGGGGCTTTAATAATCAGCTCAACCATATTGGGCGGCAGGGATTTTGATAGAGAGAATAAGAATTTCGAGGGTAGCAATCCCCCCATGAAGGCAATCTACGCTCCCTTTTTGTTTGCCTCATCTACTTGCAATACCTCACTGTTGAACCTTATGACATAGTCTCTCAACGACTCCCCTTTGTTTTGCTTGACGTTGAGGAGGTAAGTTGTTGGCTTATTGTAACTTTGACTACCTATGAAATGGTTCATGAATTGTTTATTGAGTTCCGTGAAAGTGCTTATTGATCTTGGCTTCAACTTGTCCAACCATGTCCTGGTCGAGCCCTTTAGGGTAGCCAAGAATGCCTTAAACATAATTTCATCGGGGGCAACTTGTAAGTGGATAAGGATCTTATAGGTTTTCAAGTGGCTGAGGAGATTCTTGGTGTCATCGAATGCCTCTATTTGGGGGATCTTAAACTTCTTGGGAAGAGGAAAACTCATCACTTCCAAGGAGAAGGGAAGGTCGGTCCTCTGAATTAGGTTCTTTACCATGGCTGGTGCTTTTCCTTTCATAGTCTCCATAATGTTGTTTAATTAATCCTTTAGCTGCTCACCCCAATTGATGGAGGATGAGGTTTCCTCAATCTCATGGCTCTTAAAGCTGGGCTTTAATGGGGATGGCCTTAGGCCTAAACCCTGGTTTAATTTTCTATCTGGATCACTTGTTCTTTATGGTAGCTTTTAGCTAGCTTAGGGCCTTCCCTCCATTGATCATCGGGATTGACCCGTGGTTGTTATTCCTGAGGAAAGAGTCTCCTCATTATCTCTTGGTTTTGTTGGATAACTTGCTACATATTTTGGGTAACGTCTCTAAATGCTACTCAAGGGCAGCTACCCTTGGTCCATCTTGATCAGGGTGATTTTGTATGGTAGTATCACTCTGACTGTTAAGGAGAGCTACCCTTCATTGAGCATTCATAAATCTAGTTTCTACCATGCAACCTTTGTCAAGGTAATGTCGGCTAGCATATTCCCACATATGGCGCCAACTGATGATGCACAGATTGTGCCCCTCAGATGGTTGCATGAATTGACCTAACTTGTGAACACCTACACAGAAGAAAAGGGAGATCTCAGGTTGGTCACTAGTGTGGTGCCGGCTTAAGCTCCTTCAATGCAAAAGTCAAAGATTCACTTCTTAACAGAGAATAATGCAAGATTCCTTAGAGGATTTTTTATAACCTTTGGAGAGTATTGCAGTGCCCTTATATAGGGAGTAGGAAGGCACGTGGCTTGGGATCTTCCTGCAGATTCTTAGCTTGGGAGAATATCGTGTTGTTGGATTGTTGGCTGAAATCTCGGGATCGGATTCCCGTCATGATTCTTGGCAAGGATCCCATAATAGACTTTTGGGTTGGTATTCACTTGCCTTATTTGGTTCACATGCGTGTGTTGACCCATGTCTGCATTTTTTACTGTGTTACTCTGGTTGGACATTTTATCTTGAGCTGTTGTGTCATGTTGAGCAGAGAAGTTGAGCTACCCATGAATATGTTTTTTGAATTACATGCTTCTTTTTAGGCACCTACTTTTTCAACTGTACATTTTTTATATTTTAAACTTTTACACATATCAGTATATAACATGGTTACAAAAGGTCAAACACTTTTTGGTCACAACATTTGTTTCACAAAATAAATGTTCTGTCCAAGATTTGGTGTTCAAGACATCAGACATCAGTGGACTTCACATGGAATAAAATGGACAAGGTTAAATGAAATTCAAAATTCCCACCCATTTTATTCCATATGATGTCCCTTGGTATCTTGGACACCAAATCCTGGACAGGACATTTGCTCCCTTTGTCTCATTTTATTTGGCAAGGTCCAGACAATCCAGTTCCTGTACTTGGTCATACATTGAATGAATTTATTTTTTTCTCGATCCTTTTTTTGTGTTTATGTTGGGAGGGAAGCCAGATTTGGTAAGACTACTTAGAGAGTGGCTAAAGTTGGAATGACATCAGGGTTGACACATCAGCACAAAAAAATGAAATACACTTTTTGGGGGATCAATATCCTCTATGATGCCTGGTCGTGAGCCAATTGTGAGCTGAGACATAAAGGGGGGTGGGGCCCATACACTTATTGTAGGGCCCCACCCTCTTTGTGTCTCGGCTCATGCCTGGCTCAAGACCAGGCATCACAGAGAATAAGAGTCCCATTTTGGGGGATGCTTTTCACTTTTTGGCATTAATGTGTCGGCTCTAATGTCATTCCAACTTTAGGCGCTCTCTAATTTGTCTTACCCAATCCGTTTATGTTGGGAGGAGGCGGGCTTGACCAAATGGTCTGAAACCAAGTCAACTCAACCAAGCTGTACTTTCCTAGTAACTAATCACTATAAGGAAATTTGTCCCCATATATACATATATAGAGAAAGGGAGAGAGAGAGAGAATGACCCCATGGGAACTGGTGTAAACTATTGTGTAGAAGCCTAGATTTGGATCATACACAACAATAAATAGAAGAAGAAATTAATACAAATAGCAAACACACACAAAGCACAAGATGATTTAACGTGGTTTGGCTCAAAGCCTACGTCCATGGGCAAAGACAATTAAGAGAGCTCTCACTATGAAAAATTGGTGCTTACAAAAGCTTTGTGGCTACCTTCTCTACCAAAACCCCTTTTTAGTTCGTAGATAAGAGACTCAAGACAAACCCCACACATTATAGCATGGTTTAAAAACCCTAAATAACCAGGTTTCCAAAACACTAACTGTTCCAAAACAAAACTCTTGCCAAAACCGACTCTCAGTTGAGAGTCCTACTAATTCAAGACACCGCCTCAACAAATCTCCACCATGGCTTGAATTCTACTAAGACTACATAGTACAAAAACTCTACTCTCATCTTCTCCACACAACCCCAAAGGATAACTCTAAATACTGTAAACACCTGTATCTTTGGCAAGACACAAAACCTATAACATGTGCACCACACTCCACCTTGGCTTACATTCTGGAACCACCTAGAGAAAACTTACGCTTGTCCTTCTTAGTGAACTCTGTGCCATATGTACCTGAAACGCACCTCCACCTCGAACCTGAATCACAACTTGTTTGCTATCACTACAAATAGCTGTTGGCCTTGAAGAATCACTGCTACACATACCATCGAATTAATTTGGTCCTAGCACCATCTGACTCAATCAAACACGGCCAATGCATATGTGTAGTTGTCCTGAGCCGAATCGACTAGTCAACTCCTAAGAGGGAACTTGATCCGTCCTCTCCAGTCATAGAAACCTCCTCACCATCATCTGTTGCTTGAAAACTTACATCACATCTCTTTGTTGCATCCGCAAAAGAGATCCTACACCAGTGCTAGTTATTTGTGCACTCCATTTGCAACTACCTATCGAGGTCGAAGGAACACCATCAATCACCGTATTCCCCATCAGATGATATAAATTATTACCACACTTTTCTCCTTCATTAGGACTAAATAACCATGTGTGATTTTCTTGACTCCACCTATAATTAAATACCTACAACCCTTAGAATTCAACCGCCCTAAGGATATTAAATTCCTTCGCATCTTTGGGACATATGCTAGACCACCCAAAGTACGAACCACTCCATCAAATATTTTGATCTTTATTGTCCCAACATCCATGACGTTACAAGTAGACCTATCACCCAAATAAACAAAACTTGTCTTCTTCTCTTGGAATGTATCAAAATATTATTTCCTAGAATAAATATAAATAAGACAACCTGAATCTATTATCCATTCATTATGAGAAAATATGTCAATACCTTTGAAGACTGTGAGAACATCTCTAATGTACTCTTCTTGTTCCTCTGCCAATGTTGTACTAAGATTATCACATTTCTTCTTGTCAGAATGTTTTAGATAATCCTTATATGACCATATTCTTTACAATGAAATCACCGCATCTTACCTTTTCCTCTAGACTTGGATCTAGACTGACCTTTATCACTTTCAGAACATTTTTCCTTTGTTCTTCCTACTACAAACAGATCTTTTGTCTGCCCCTCATCCTCTTCTCCAAATACTTTATTTCTTAATTTCCTATAATGCAATGATGCCTTAACATCCTCCATAGAGATGGTATCTTTTCCATAAAGTAATGTCATAACAAAGTGTTTATATGATGCAAATAAAGAGCACAAAATAATGATTTCTTGATCCTCATCATCAATCTTATTATCAATATTTTTCAAATCCATAATGATTTTATTGAATTCATCCAGATGCGCTTTCACAGACATACCTTCTCTCATCCTCCATGTATAGAGCCGTTGTTTCAAATACAACCTATTCGTAAGAGATTTCATCACACAGAAGTTTTCCAACTTAAGTCATAACCCAGCCGCAAATTCTTCTTCTATAACCTCTTGCAACACCTCATCGGCCTGACACAATTGAATCGCACAGAGTGCCTTAAGGTCAAGTTTCTCTTTTTCATCTTCCAACATCGTCACAGGAAGTTTCTCCTTCCCTATCAAAGCTAGCCGCAAATTCTTCTTCTATAACCTCTTGCAACACCTCATCGGCCTGACACAATTGAATCGCACAGAGTGCCTTGAGGTCAAGTTTCTCTTTTTCATCTTCCAACATCGTCACAGGAAGTTTCTCCTTCCCTATCAAAGCTAGCTTTAGTCAATCCTTGTTGAACTAACAACGCACGCATCTTCACGTGCCATAGACTGAAACTGTTATGCTCGTTGAATTTCTCAACTTTGTACCTTATCACCATGTTGAAACAACCCAATCACAACCTAGGGCTCTTATACGAATTGTTGTGTGGAAGCCTAGATTTGAATCGTATGCAATAATAAATAGACGAAGAAATTAATGCATACAACAAACATACACAAAGCACAAGACGATTTAACATGGTTTAGCTTAAAACCTACATCTACGGGCGAAGACAATTAAGAGCTTTCATTATGTAAAACTGGTGATTAAAAAAACTTTGCGGCTACCTTCTCTATCAAAACCCCTTTTTAGTTCTTCGAGAAGATACCCAAGACAAACCCCACACATTATAACATGGTTTAAAAACCCTTAATAACTAGGTTTCCAAAACACTAACAGTTCCAAAACGGAACTCTTGCCAAAACCGATTCTTGGTTAAGGGTCTTACTAATTCAAGACACCACCTCAACATAAACAATCATTCTCCAATGTAAAAACCAAAGAGCTCTATTCCATTTTAGCTAATGATGCACTGTCGTTAGTGGCTGTAAAACGGTTTAGGTCTAAGCTTTAGTCTTGTCAGCCAGCTTTCAACCCCTCTTCCAAAGAAAATTTGTCTTCTTTTTGTACGATGAAGACCAACACGTGAATCATCTAAGTAATGCTTAGTTATGCCCAACTTTTTTTTCTCTGTTATAATGGGAGGCCGGTGATAGTGAACAGTTGTTGCATAGGACGTGACAATCTGAGGGGCTCCAGATATTTGGACTTGTACCGCAAGTGCATTGAATGCATGAGGGTCATTCAAGGGTAAGTTGAAATTTGGGTACAGTGTTATGAACACTGTTCCGGCATTGAGTGTGGTCTGAATATTCCCAATGACCGCGTGCTGGTACTGTGTAAATCTGGTATCCAGAAGTCCAAGGTGAGAAACCACTGGTAAGCCTTTCCTTCCATGAAAGGTGAGAGCAATCTTGACGGCCCCAAAATGGATATGGGTATATCCTTGAGACAACCAAGGCTGGAGGTACTCACGAGGGAGCTCAATCGGGAAAAAATGCTCAGCTTCATCAGCTGGGACCTGATTCTGGTTGAACTTGGATGCTTGAATGTATTCTTTAACTAATGTGGGAGTGGGCTTGCCTATGAGTTTCTTAAGAGTGTGCCTAAGTCCAGAAGGAGGTTTTATATATACAGAATAAGGATTTACAACAGGAAAGCTCGTAGGAGGAACTCGAGCTTCATCTGGAAGATATTCTATTTCATACAAATGTTCTAACTTTGAGGAAGAAACAGATCTAAACGAAGAAGAAGATGAAAAAGACGAAGAGGGAGTCAAAGATGGTTTTGGAAGTTCCATTTTGGAAAAGTAGTCTTGCTCGTCTAACTCTTTCTTACTACTGCTATTCTCTCAGCCAACCTTTACTTCTAAGGTTTGGTTTCGAAAATGACATATTCCCCGACATCCCAAAAAGTAAGTTGATCCCCCCCCCCTTGTGTGGCCCTTGAGTGTCTCACAAGGGGGGTGGCGTAAAGGATTTCAGGCCCTCCTAGAGAGATGGTCATGGCATTGTCTCTCTAATAGAGAGGTTTTAGGGTTGAAATCCCATGGCTATATTCCGCAAGTTATTAGGTTGACATCTCTACCTCTCCCCCACTTAGAATATATACTATTTTTATAGAAGGATGCGAGCACTATAATCAAAGGGCCTTTTAGAAGTCAGGATTTAAGTAATTAAGATCACTAGTTTAGTTTGGCCTTTGTGGTGGTTTATACCTTAAATACAAGGTAAAAAAAACAAAGAGTCCTTATAAAAGAAACTACTGTGATTCCATTTTTCCAAAACCTGAGTGGCCTGGGGATTGATCCTAGAATTTCTGGGATTGATCACAGATTGTCTAGTTGTTATTCCAAGGTTTGAACAGTGTGGGATCAATCCTGAGTGTGTTGAGATCAATCTTAGGTGTTCTGGGAGGTCTGAATAGGGACTGAAATGTCCCTATAAGTCCTCTCGCATATTCACATGAGTCCATAACCTTCTCAGAACATGTGGACGTATTCATGGACATGCATGAGACCACATATATGTGGGGTGGACCTGTGTGTATGCGGGGTGTTACACCAAATCCTTTACGTTCAATGTGGTTCAAGTGTTGTGACATTCAGCACTCTGACATTTGGCCAAATTCTAAAACTCCCGCACAGCAGTTGAACCCCACTCAACTTGCTCCTAATAGATGGCCACATGGGGGTCACTTGGGGCTCACTTGACTGGAACAGAAGTGCACACAACATAACCCCTCAGGATTCGGTACGAACCCCTTAGGTCAGCCAAGCATTAGGGGCTGACACATCAGTGCCGAAAAATGAAAAGCATCCCCAAAAAATGTAAATCACTTTTTCAGTGTTGATATGTTAGGCCCTGATATTGGACTGATCTTAGGGGTTGCATCAAATAAAAGGCGCAACATACATACTGCAAAATAACTGCCAACCCTAGCCTCCCTCTTGAGTTGTCAACTATTCAATTATTATCTGTATTTTATTTGTTAATATTCGATCAAATGCATCTTTATCCGATTCAATTAGTCAACTAAATATTTGAATCCATTGAAATTATTATTTTAATGCTGCAAGACATGTTATGTAGAAAGCTCCCATTGCCAATTTGAATTAAAGAAAGCTGCCATAGCTAGTTCCCCATTCTCCCGTTGATATGCTGTCTTGATCTATCAATTGTCATCTATCTCTATGGTTCCTCAGTCCTTATTGTTTTTGTAAATATCAGCAAAATATTTGAATTCAATCTAATATTCGATTAAATAAACAAATATAAATACCTTCAAGGTGGCATCGTGGGCCATGGCTTACCTGAGTTCAAGGGTCTATCAATGATATTTTCAGCCATTTTTTCTCTAATGTTTTCTTTTGAGATTTTTTTGCCTTTGTTTTGTTTGGCTTGTAAGGTTTGTTTAGCCCTTATACTTTGTATTTTCTCTCCTTTCGATTTTTAATATAATCGTTATTCATAAATTAAAAAAAACATACAAATACGGATATGGATATGTATATATCCGATTCGTATTCGACCGTTGACAGCCCTACTCTTGTTGAGTATGTCACAGCCCCCCCTGAGCACTAAAAATTAGGTGAGAACAAATCTTGTGAGAATTGTGAAAATGGCATCAGGGTGGGGACACATCAGTGCCGAAAAGCGATAAGTGACCCCCAAACTTTTCAGTACTGATGCGTCAGCCCCTCTGGTGCTGTTTTCACGGTTCTCACGAGATTCGTTCTCACATAATCCAAGCCCGATACTTTGTCATCATAAAACATCTTCCAAATAAAATTCAACATTTTTTCCCCTACTTCAGCTTTAAGTTATAATAGCTTTGTGAACACAAAAGTGGAAAGCCGGCTGAATAAGCACCTTTTATACTGAAGTATTTTGCTCCCAATATGACTTCTGCTAATTTCTTCAAAAGTAACTTCTCTTGGAATTTCCTTGTAGCAATGTTTATCCAAACAAGGCATTAAAATAAAACTAAAAATCAATATAGAGACTTGGACCCTGTCTGGTTGCCATGAAAAGCTGATTTTTCGTTCATTTTTGTGTGGGATTTTCTTTTCTATCCAATTCAAGGCAACCAGACAGGGCCTAAGAGAGAAAGAGTACTGTTTTAATATAATAACATACAAGTACAAATACGGCACAGAGATATCATGATATTATATCAAGTCAATCTGAGACATGGTGGTAAAACCAGTCAACCTAGTTTAACAACTAGGATTGTAACCATCTAATAATAGAGATTTTCCGTTGCCCTTTGGCTTCTGGCCGTCTAAAAGGACCCAATTATTTCAGTGGCAAAGATCATCCGCCTGGGCCGATTTCTGGCATATAAAATTTTCTGTCCACCTAATTCACCGTTCTCTCAAGACAGCGATGGAACATGAGGCTTTAGCAACAGTAGTTTTGAGGACAACACAATTTTCTGACCATGAAACACAGCAGCTCTATGCTGCCCCAAAATTTGGAATCCCCAAACACTCAAATGCTTCAGATCGTATAAATAACAGGCCTAAAAACACAAAGGTTTACAAAGACAAACAAGTTCAAGTTGTAACAGAAAGGGAAAGATAAGTTCATTACAATCAGAAGACCTTCAAGCCAAAAATATAGGGATAAAAGCAGCCAATTCTATGGGAAGACACCGGCTTGCCAAGTCTTAAGTGTTAATACATAGACTCGGGATCAACACCGATCTTCACATGCTAACCATAAACCCGCTTCCCTACCCGAAAAAGGCAGAAGGGAAAGAAAAGCACCTTTGAACAACCAAATGATATCCTGTCAAATGAAGAAACATGCTACACGGCAGACTCTATACTATCTCCGGCCCATGCAATCGCTGCTTATCTTCTTGCTCTAATGCTTTTACCACTTCAACGAACCGGCGCCTAGAGGTTGGCAGCCTTGAAAGAGTCAAACAGAAACCCTGCAACCTGATTGAAAGTTTTGAACAAGATCTGATCAACAGGGAGTGGAAAGTGAAAATACTGCGCATTAAAGGTCATAAACTTGCAAGATAAGAAAAACCAAAGCGGAATTCGCTAACACACATGTACATGGGGGCGGGGGGGCAAAGGGATAAACCAAATATGTCAGCAATGAGTGTAGGGGAAAATTTTCGAACAGGCAGCCAGCAAGTACACATGTCAATATTTTATAGCTAGGGTATATTTCACATTAATATAGGGTCAAGGAAAGCTTATAGCTGGTTTAATAAAGAGAAAAATTTGCAAATAAAAAAACAAAAATACAAAACAAAGTCGACAGTGAATTTAGAGTACCTTCTACTTAAGCCTTCCAGCTGAGCTCTTCTTATCTCATCATCTGGAGGAATTCCACCATTATCCCAAGCTTGTACTCTTGATGAGTCACCACAGTACAGAAGCAATTTGTACAGATACATCTCTTCCGTCTCTAATAAATTTAGACTCTTAATCTGCTCTTTCATAATACACATGGGCTCAAATAGCCAGTCAAAAATCATTCCCTCAGGCCTATTCAAATTTGTCAGCTCAACATCATCGCCTGACATATAATACAAAAGAAAGGTGAGTGATGCAGCAGTGCATCAACCTCTAAGGAAGCCACAACATGAAATGGGGTCCAAGAGGTTGCTGGAAAAATATGGATTGATTAGGAATTTTTTCTTTTTAATGGCAGTCTTGCAATAAAGTGAGTAAAATGTACGAGAATAACACAGCTATAATATGGGGCCCATAGTCTCTCTCATACATATGGAGAGAGATTTCTTTCTCCCATATGAATGAGAAAGTGGGAGATTCTCATATTGAGTCTTTAGTTCTCTATTTTAGTAAGTAGGTATTTGGCCAGTTTTAGTCTGCCTTTTTTGATGAAAGACAATGTTTTTTTTTTGATAAGCAAAATTTCATTAAGAGAAAAGGGATGAGAGATCCCCAAAGATTACAAATAACAAAAAACAACAAGAGCAAAGAACTTAATTACATATGAACAATAATCCCCAATCCCTTTTAGAACTCGCCATTGAGTAATCCCCCATGTGCTTACAATTTAAACCCCCAAAACAAGTCAAATCATTTGCCCTGCAAAAAACATTATGCGCTGGCTCCTTGGACCCCTCAAACACCCTTTTGTTCCACTCTAGCCAAATCAACCAACAAACCACAAGGCAAACTAACTTCCAAAGAGTGAAACCTTTCTCAAATATTCCAAGAACCAATCAACATATCCACCTTATTTGGAAACACCCAAGAAAGAACAATCTCTTTTGGGAACATCTCCCAAATCTCGGATGTGAAGGGACAATAGATGAAAATGTGGTCAATGCTCTTTGCTTCTTGTAAGCAAAGGGGGCAAGCATTAGGGATGGACATACCACGGCCTTGAAACAAGTCAATGGTAGAGAGGTGGCCCACATAAAGAAGGCGACTTTGGAAGGGAGATTGAGCTTCCAAATAATTACCCAAATGGGATCCTATACAATCTCAGCCCATTGAGACTCTCTGATGTGGAGAACACAAAGAGACTTATGTATGTGCCACCACACAAGAGCAAGGTTCAAGTCTTGTGTTATGTATGGATTTTTTTAATTATTTAAGGGGTGACTTAATTTTGTAATAAGGCCAATAGTGCCATGGTTACTTTACTTTTTGGGGTTTTTAGTTGTAATCCCGTTTTTCACTTTGAACCCAGTTTTTCTAAAGCCAAAACTTGACTTTTTGGTTTGATTTTGGTATTAATTAGATAAGTTATTCAATTACCTTTCTAATGAGACCAAGATTGTCCAAATCCAAGGTGATTTGGGAAAGTTATGACCAAATTACTAAGGGGTGGTCACTAAAAACGGGAATAATGTTTTTTAGAAAGTCTTAGCTTTGAATTTTTAGGAAAATAAGTTTTTTTGAAAGTTTTATGTTTTTAGATAACTTGGCTAGTAAGTTAAGGATTTTAGGAAGTTTCTAATTTTGACAAGTTTCCAATTGCTTGAGGTTGTAAGCCTATTTAAAGACAACCCCTCCCCCATAATTTGATAATGAAGAATAAAGAATTGTTTTGAAAATTTGGGTGTTCTCAAGGTGTGGCTGTAGCCATGTTCTCCTTCTCTAAGGGCCACTAATGGCTCCCCTCTCTCTTCTTCTTCCGTAGGTTTAGCCACAAGCTCCATCTTTCCTTTAAGGTATATCTCCATTATTTTTCTTTATCTTTTAGTTTATTCCTAACTTTATCTTTCTTTCTATACTACCTTCTCATTTTTCCTATTATATTCTTCTTTCTCATTCTCTTGAAACCTCCAATTAAACACATTCACTTTTGTTTATGAAATTCTTTGATTTGACCCATCAAATCTTATCGAAATTTAATGAAATTTTAACTGTAGAACCCTGTCACACGTCAGAAACGATCATAAAATTTACAGAATTTTCTAACACATCAGAGGGACATTTTGATAATTTTTAGATATTCTGCCCAGAATTACGAAAATACCCTTTTGGGATCTTTTCTCATATTTTCTCCTCTTTTTCTATTCTAACACCTTCTTATCTTTTTTCTGTGATTTTATTATCTGATTTTAAAATTTATGTGGCTACTTGAAGTACTAAATTCCATTCTTGAAAACTTTTGCTTCCGCACTTTAAATCTAACCATTATTTGAGGGCTTTGAAATTATTCTACAACAACTTTCGGTATCTTTCCCTTTGTATTGACTCTTTACAGGACTTAACAGAAAAAACCCCATTTTAGCAAAGCTCCAATGCATACAGTCATCTAACACCACCCTCAAGCGAATAGGATCAACAATACCAAGAGGATTAGCCATGTTGTCTAATTCCCAGTCATTTAGTCTTCTGTGTAAGTCAACATTCCAAACCCCTCCATGACCCATTTGAACCCAGTAATCCGCTAGCATCATGTCCTTATTTATGGCTAGACTTTATTAGGAAGAAGAAAAAAGAAGAGAAGAAAGGAATACACATGAGAGGGGATGAGAGATCCCTAAACCAGCAAAGCCACCTTAATAATGGCATACCCATTCCAACCCCTAAACAAAAATGACACCCCAGTAGTATTGGACCAATCCCTAACAAGTGATGTACTGGCAAGACCCTCATAACCCTTACATCGTCTTTCCCAAAAAAATGATTTCTCCTTTGCCCTCTTATACCCCAATTTTGGTTAGAGTTAAGTCTTTATTAGTAAGTAGGGTTTTAAAGTTTAACAACTAGAGTAGTGTTTTTTTGAGAGAAGTGCTTCTTTTATACCTCACAGTTAGAGCTGTGTGGGGTTACTATAGTGGTTGTTGCTAATGTGGATTGCTAGTGGTTGGTGCTACTAGTATTCCTTTCTTTATTTCTTTTGAAGTTTATGACAACTCTGTGTGGGCACATAGATTTGAGGAGTTCAACTATTGTTATTATCAATTCATATATAATCAGATAAGTTCCATGGCTGAATTGATTTCCAAGGAGATATGCTGCCGAGTTAGTTATTTAATAATTTGTAATTTTATGGAGAACAAACCTGAGTTTGATATATATATATATATATATATATATAAGAGTTTATTCCTAACCGATTGACTATCCACCAGTATCCTGATGCTTGAGTTTTTTATTTATCAAGTGTTCCATTGATTGAAGAAGGTTTTTGACCCCACATGTGGTTTACATCATCCTACATGCTTCTATCCCATTACCTGAAGGAGTTTACATCCCATAGGCTGTGCTGCATCAGTAAGACTAATTGGTTTTGTTTTATAACATACTCACCAGAGTGAAAAGCGAAAGTGAGAACCAGAGCACAAAAAATCTTTAGGATATGAAAAACAAGAAGCAATTAAGAAGCTAAGAAAGAGGGATTAAAGAAGTGATCTGGAAAGTGACAAAAAATCATTATAAAATTACTATAAAGAGAGTAAAGGGTAGCTTAGAAGACATTCAAAAACATGAGGGAAAAAAAAGATTTGAAAGACTGGGAAATGAGATGGGAATCATAAGTTAATAAGATATTTTTAAGAAGAAATAAATAACTATGAGTTTACAACCAATAGGTACAACAACAATACAATAAAGTGAATAAAGTAATAATTTAACCCAAAACTTATACTATGCAAGTAATAGAGAATTATGACATAATAATCAAATATTATAGTAAATAACCAAGAAAAAAAATTGCTTAAGAATCATGCGCAGGTAATAATTAATCATCAAAAACAAATATTAGAATCATATTAAATGCACTAATTTTAAAAAGTATAAAAAACCAATACCTTATCAAAAAGGGATCTTCA
>JAOXJP010291525.1:0-18797 GCA_025762735.1 Platanus orientalis | reverse complement strand
GGCATCCTTGGTTTCTAGATTCATTTATACTGGGAGTGTTATGGTATTATGTCTTGTCAGATGTAGCGGGAGTTTATACCCTGCACTCATAACTTCACATTTTCATGGTCACTTGTTTATAACCAGTTCATTTGTTATTCCCTATATCATTTTTTATATCATGGAATGTGTCATGCATTTATTTTCATATAATGGAAGTGATTGTTACAATTTTATTCAATTGATAACAATGTATCTATAATTGTTTTCATAGATTTATTGTTCTAGTTTGTTATTATTTCAAATCTGCATTAAAAGACTTAAAGCTATCAACCTTCAATAGTCATACAGATTTGAACTGGGGATCTCAATAAGAGCTCGGCAGGTCGACCAGGCACACCAGGAACTTGCCACCCTGGCAAATCAGTTTAGCCTAAGGACTGTATCTGCATGAAAACCGGTAAACATCGGACCACTAACTGTGGTGATTGAATTGATTGACCTGAGCAGATATTCCAATTCTGTTTTAATCTACTGTCAAATATATGTATGATGTCATCGGGTTTACCCTTTTCTCAAATCTGCAACCTAGGAATCAGCCCCTTGTTCGGGTTACTTCTCATAACTGTCTAACATATACACCCACCAGTTTCTGTTTTTCTAACCATTTCCATCGTAACTGCCAAGTCGTGCATTGCAGATGTCTTGAAAAATTACTGCCTGTTTTTCTTCTTTTTCTTCTGTTTGTCACTGCTTGTTATCTCCTCCCATCTTGAAGCCCCCTATATTTCACAGGTTGTCAAAGTTAAATGCCTTCAGTTTTTTTTTTCTATCTTATTGTTGTGAACAGTATTGAACTGGTGGGTTTCTACATTTGTATTGTTCGTGACAATAATCCTGATCCCCAGTTCAAACAATACTGGTTTTGACTAATCTATTGTAGACCATTGCTGCAGTCTAAAGAAGGCATTATTTTTCACAAGGAGCACAGGAAGGGGTTGCAATTGGGATCCACCATTTATAGGACCTTTATTAAATGTCAAGATATTTGTAATAGATCAGATGATTGACTTCAAATGATTTGAGTTGAATTCACTAGATCTCATTAGTGGGGATCCATCTAACGGTGGGACCAACTTGTCTTTTATTTTCGCAATCAGTATGGCTTTGGTATTGTCTATGCAAAAGGAAAACATACACATCCCATCCAGTGTCGCTGGTTATCTGAGTCAAATCTTATCATATATAAATTTGTATTTCTACTGCTGTTACTTACTGTAGATTAAATTTTTCCAGGGTCTAGTTCTGTCTAAACAAAAACCACAATCAGAAAACTACGATATTTCATCCTTGCCTCAAGGTATAGCTAACTCATCAGCTGGTTCTTCTATGATTGAACAAAGTGAGTGCCTTGGTAGAGCTGATGATGAGAACTGCCCTGTTTGTCAAGAAAAGCTCAGCAATCAGAAAATGGTGTTTCAATGTGGGCATGTTACCTGCTGCAAATGTAAGTCTTTTCATCAGTTAAAGGTCCCTTTGTCATCATATCTTCAGCTACTCCCAGTTCCATATACTTAAAGCAAAAAACTTGCATCCCATAGACATGTTTAAGACAGTCTCATCAACTGGTATGTGTGCAGGGAGGTAGGACCATGTAAATGTCTAAAATAAAGCAATTAACTGTCTCTCCTAAAAGCCTAAGGTTGTAGGAGAGGTTAGAGTTTATATACTTATTATATTTCAACACTCCCCCTCAGGAGGGACACTCCTGGACAATGAACGTGAGGGAACTAGGTGCGAGGCCTGGGAGAATAATTGCATCCAGGGGAGGATTTGAACTCGCAACCTAAAACCTGCTGTGGTACCATCTTAAATAAAGCAATTAACCGTCTCTCCTAAAACCCTAAGGTTGTAGGATACTTATTATATTTCAACAAAATGTAAGGCCAATATTGACCCAGTCAGATAATTCTGAACATCTCAACTATTGCATTTTGCATAGTCAGAAGAACTATAGCAAAGCAAAATAAGTATATATTTAAATGGTTAAGGTTGCTAAATAAGGTTTGTTATTGGCACTTAGCACATATCCAAGGTGGGACCATAAAATGGTGGATCCCCCCTTCTTGCATGTTCGCATGCAGTGTTACCTAGGTATGTGGCACAGGTGCCAAATATCTATGAGTCCACCAGTGTCATGTCGACCTTAAAAATTCACTGCATGGAGACAAAGCCAATATCTTAAAATCCTATTAATAATTTGAAGAGAATAAAATAAGAAACAAAAGATAAACAAGGATAAATTTGGGGATAAACTTATAAATTTTGATGAACATGGCAGAAAGACAAAGAATTAACATATATATATATATATATATATATGAAAAGACTAGGAAAATGAAATAAAAGAAGGAATAAACTGAGAGATGTGTTGGACTATCACCTTGGCTATCTCTTAACTTCTACAATACCCCAGGCATTTGATTTGCTAAAAAATGGTCACCTCGTAACGCGTAGGCATCACCCTAGAACCTAGGCACTTGGCAACAAAATTGTCACCCAATACCAAAGTAAAGAGAAAGATGTTTTTTTACTTCAAATCTTTTAAGTAAGGTAGGAGAGAGAATTCATGGTTTCTCCTTAAGTTTTAACAAAGGTATTGCATGTGTCAACGGTGCCCACACAACTAAAATGTTAGTATTTAGGTGTCCTAGTAACACTGGAATCATACATACTGCAGCAATGTTGTTGGTCTATTTTTTCACCATATGCATATTAATAATTACATATTGAGAAGAATTTTTTTTCTCACTGCACTTGATTATATTTAAATATTTTAAGTCTTTGTAGTAACTAAATGGCCTGGACATCTAGACAGTGTAATTCATGTTGTTTGGAGCTTGTCCCTTTGAAATTATTTAAATGGTGAGATAATATAAGATGATCCACTATAAAGAAAATTTAGTTGTTGGATTAAAACGTTCCATTAGTATTGGCTTATCCTATTTAAGCTAGTAATACTTCTGTTGGTCTCAAATTAATTGTTATTTAAGAAGTTTTTAATTGAATGAGTTTCAATGCGCTTTTCTTTTCTCTGTTATTCCTTTGTTATATTGTTGAACACTGATGGAATTTTTCAATGCTCTCATCTTCATCCCAATGTATTTATGAATTTATTGCTTTACAGGTTTGGTTGTAATGACAGAACAGAGACTAATTCATCATGGAAAGTCTCAAGATAAATGGGTGATGTGCCCAACATGTCGACAACGTACAAATTTTGGGAATATTGCTTTTGCTGATGATGGGCAAAACAAAGCCCTGAATTCTGATATCCCAAATACATTCCAAGGTCATGAAAAGCCTGAGGATCTTATAAATGTTCAAGGTTCATATGGAACAAAGGTCTGTTTTTTAAAACAATTTCTTATTCTCATTTTGTGCACTGATTCAACATGATCCACCATTTTCTATCTAGATTTAGCTAGTTGTCCTTTTTTCGTTACAAGTTTACTTAGTATTATGTTAGTTATTTGTCAAAGTTCCTTAATCTTCTATCATGCTTGTTTATTGTATGTTGTGAAGATCGAAGCAGTCACAAGGAGAATCCTGTGGATCAAGTCTACTGATCCAAATTCAAAAGTTCTTGTCTTCTCCAGTTGGAACGATGTTCTCGATGTGTTAGAACATGCTTTGGTTGCTAACCATATCAGTTATATACGGATGAAAGGTGGCAGGTGCGATCTGCTAAACAATTGATTCTTATGTTTTGAGTTATGCCATTTTCTTGGACTCTGATGGCCCAATTGCCAACTATATCAGCCAAAAATTAGTAATTAAGGAAATCAAATATACCCACTTTGTAGAATATACTGACAATATGTTGTTGGCATAGGGCATGCTTGTATTGTATGGGAATAAGATCCACCGTTCCATCCAACTTAACAAAATCTTATCCCATCAACCTGGGGTCAGCTACATGAATCGTGTTCTGCCATTCCACTACTTAAGCTCAAAAAATCGCATTTTCAGGATTCATGTTTAGCTAAAAGTTTTATGCCAGATATTAACCTGAATCAATCCTCCTTCAGCCGGGCTTGGGACTGGCAATGAAAAAACACTAGCAGAGTTAGCCACCACTCCATCCCCTACCCCAAATACAGCCCAACTGGATGATCCTAACCATCTGGCAGATTAACTGGCTTCTGGACAATTGATTGAGTGGTCCTTAGAACATTTATTTATCAGATGGTTAGGCCCATTCCTAAAGCTGATTTATGGGTTTGAGCTTTAAGAAATTCTAATTACTCATGGTTATGACATCTGAGCATTGGAACTACAGGAAATCACATGTAGCCATCACACAGTTCAAAGGCCAGAAAAACAGTGCAACAGGTACCAGCAAGATAAATGACCAACAACCGGAGCCAAAATCCATTCAAGTGTTATTGCTCTTAATTCAACACGGAGCCAATGGTCTGAATCTCTTAGAAGCACAACATGTGGTACTAATAGAGCCACTACTAAATCCTGCAGCAGAAGCACAAGCGATCAACCGGGTCCACCGAATTGGACAGGAGAAGATGACTCTTGTTCATCGTTTTATAGTAAGTTTCTCTTCTGTTCAGGCGACCATTGCCGTCCAGTGTTTAAAACATTACAATTTTTATTACGAGAATGACTCCTGTTGAACTATAATAATCAGTAATACTTCCTGGGCAGAAATTACATGCAGGAAAAGGGTCCATAGCCTTCAGACCATCAAATCAAAGTCTTTCACCTAGGAGATTACCTGTCCTTGAGTCAATCCAGTCAGAAAATCTTATCCATCCAATAATGGACTTCGATTTCCCATAATCTGTTTACTATCCGGAGAATGCAATTAATCAGATAGTTAGAATCATCTGAATGAAATGTTCTTGTGCTACCAGGTCTCTTAGAAGGGACCACCATTAGGATAGTCAACACTGTTTGAGCAGATGTAGCACATTTACAGTAGAAACCCAGTGGTTTTGCTACAAGTACATTACTATGGCAGTATCTGATTGTTCCTGTTGACATTGTTCATACAGAATTTTTACCCAAGTTACTTTTTCCTTATTTTGAAACCTTGATCATTAAAAAGAAAAAAGAAAAGAGCTGCAGTTGGACTTGGAAGTTGGAATCAGAAATAGACCTTTAGAATCCCATGCTCAACTGAAAGTCAAATCTCATCCCCCTGATTTGATGAGTAGCGGTTGACTTTTAAAATACCTACTGAATTGATTATTGGCTTGTTGGACCAATATATAGTATTATTGATTGGAGCTTAATTGAACCAGGCCAGTCATGTCTATGAGCAAATCAACAAGTTTTGGAATGGCTTTCTATGATGTTATATAAAATATTATAAAAGAAAGAAAGAAGACTGGCTTGAAGGATATTTTAATGACTATTTGCTTCCCTCGTTTTTTTCCAAGCATCCAGAGTTAAGTTGCATTGAATTTTATGCACGTTTATAGCATGTATATATTCATTTTGTAGTTGATTCTTTCTTTTTTATGATAGGTGAAAAATACTGTTGAAGAAAGCATCTTTAAATTGAATAGAAGCAGGACCACCAACTCTATCATCAGTGGAAACACCAAAAATCAAGATCAACCAGTTCTGACACTCAAAGATGTAGAATCCCTGTTCTCCACAGCTGTGCCTTCCAAGCAACCAGAAAATGACAATAAGCCAAATGGAAGCTTAATGCATTTGCCCCCTGCTGTTGCCGCAGCTCTTGCTGCAGAGAGAAGATTGAAAGAACGTACAACTTGATTTTTAATGATTTTGGTGGTATACGTAATCCTTCAGGAAGCTGAGATCACCAGCAATCAATTCAATCTCATGGTCAATTCTTGTCCAGGAATTGAAGGAGTTCAGGCTGCATAACGTCTGCAAATTCCTTTGCCATTTCAGCCCCAATTCCTCAACAACAGTAACCTTTCCTGATTACAAGGTTACGTGCTTATGTGGTCTATTCTGGCTACACCAAAAAAACCACTAGGTGGTTCTGTTATGCGCATGGTATCACATGCACAGGAGTTTCAACCACACCATTTCATTGAGGTTCTCAAGCCAGGTAATTCTAGTTTTTAACTTATAGTTAAAATCTAATTAATTCTTGTTCATTTGAGCATTCCAATTTTATTTATTCTATGTGATCACAGTCAAAGCTGACAAGCCATTGTAACTTCTCTTTGTTTATGTAATAAATTCATATAAGTTCTCTCTGTCTCTCTCTCTGGGAAGGGGAGTATTTTGCCACCCAAGCAGGCGACACCACTGTGCACTGGTCAACACCCCCCCCCTCCAGGGATTCTACCCTGGGTCTTCCCTATAGGGAAGATATGCCACAGCCACCCGAGCACGGGGGTGTTGGTGACTCTGTGTGTTTTGATTCCTTTTTTTTTCATATTTGGTTTTTGTGCCACTGACTAGCACTCTAAAATTTTACTTATCCTGGATGTGATCACCCGTCTAAACAGTGATAATGACATTTGGAGCCATAAAATTGTGTTTGTTTCTTGTGTAGCTCCTTTATTGGTTTGTATGAATTTAGAATTCATCGTTGGTTATATAGATGTAAATATTGGTAATCATTAGGACATAAATAGTGTAGTTTTAAGAACAAAAATAGAAAATCTAATAAAGTGAACATATGTATATGATATGTTACAGAGTAATCTTATTATATCAAATTTTGCATGACTTGTTAGTCCTTTTTTCCCCCACATATCAATTCGTTCATTTTGGACCTTACATTTATTGGTTCAATATTGTATTTCTCCTTTTGAGTACTCAAATCACACAAAATTAGGTTATTTGTAACCAAATTTGGATGTGTAACATGTACATTATTGTTTTGTTTTTTTTTTTGGTAAATACTATCAGTATCGTTTTTCATAAACAATTATTAAAAAAAAAAAAAAAAACATTTGAGGAATTGAGCAAATTTGATCGGCTGGCCATCCAATTGTATCAAGTTTTGCCCTTTGTGGTCTTATAAGTGTAAAATAGCTCCAACCCGATCTAACCTGAGTTGACCAATTCAAACCTAAACTAGGGTTTGAGAAATGTAGCTCGGATTGGTTAAACCAGGGTTTAGGTTGGGTTGGTTTTGGATTGGCCCTTCTACAGCTGGGGTTATGCTTTGGTTAGCCCCAGTGACTTGAACTAGAAAATCCAGATCACCCCTGATGGAAATTGGGGAGTGGAATCACTGACCCCGCCATTTATTTGAGTTCACAGGGAACAGTCTTATGAATCAAATGCCTAAAAAAGATATAAATAAATAATAATAATAAGTAAAGGTAGCTTTTTTTTTTTTTTTTTGGGTAAAAATAAATAAAGGTAGTTGAGAGGGCACTTTCTTCACCTTCCATCAGAGACGTTCTATTTCTCATCGGCGTTGGAATATCGTTTTCCAATTAGAACGTCCGTTCTATGAAGATGAAAGCTAAAATGATGATTATTGATGAATATTCCATGATCTCCTGTTGGGCTGAGAAAATACCACACTTAACACCAATTCAAAGGAGGCCAAGTTATTATCCTCTCCAGATTTTTAAAGTGAAGCAAATTTCAGTGGTCAGCAGTCAGCACATTTCCAAAAAACCCAACAAACTTTATCTTGTCAGCTTTGTTGATTATTTCACATGTCAACAACTGAAATTGATTACACTATAACTGAACTTTAACAATCTGGTGAGGGAAGGACGCCTAACAAGTAGGGATGTAAATATCTGATTATTATCCATGTTAGGTTAAGGGATCATATGTTTATCCACTTAAAGCTAATATGAAGCCATGTGTATACAATATGATTAAAGGTTTGTTCGTTTAAAAAAATCCAATTATAAATGAACTGAATAAGGGATCAAAACATCTCTAGAGTATAGAGATGATGCATGAGAAAGGATATTTTGATAAATATACATACCCAGCATATGACATGATGCATGAGAAAGGATATTTTGATAAATGTACATCTATTTCTTAATGCTTTATTTATTATAATACCTTCTGTTAACTGATGAGTATATATTGAGACACCTCTTTTCCTTCTTTTATGAATAACCGCGATTTCTTGGAAGAGAAGGGAAAATAGTACAAATAAAAAGGAAAAGAAAAAGAAGAGACTAACCCCAAAAACTACAATGTAGGAACAATAAAATAGCATGCCGTGTACATGAATGCCCTATGCACCTCACTTTTGGTTAGACCATCCATAATTGAGTTTGCTTCTCTTGGAGTCCAATGAAATGATGTATTTATTCAAAAAACTTGTAAGTAAATACATTTCTTCTCCAAAATGAGCCATTGCTTCATATATACAACTGATTACAATAGACAAATCTCCCTCCACAATCAAGTCCTGAGAGTTCAATGAATGCACCATCTGCAATCTAAAGAGTAGTGCCCTGATATCTGCAATACTAGCAACCCCATCCCTAACAATCTAGGGTAAGCGTGAGAAAATGTACTAGATTCATTTATGAACATCCGACCTATTTTGGGAGGATCCGGATTTCTCATTGAATATCCATCAAAATTTAATTTTAAAGCAAGACTCAAGGGAGGTTTCCAAGTAATTTCTAACCTGAAGAACGTGGAAATTTGATGTAACAATCAATGAGACTCTTTTTCAGACATTGTGTCACATCATATCAAAAAAGTGATTTACATTTTATGAATAATTTTACTTTTCAACGTGATGTGTCTCCTACATGTGGATGGATTTTAGGTGTCTGCTAAAGGATAAGCCAAATCTTAGGGGGATTCCAACCCCTTTTGAGTCAGTTTTAAAACTGACCACTTTGTGGTCGTTGGATAGCCAAGAAGGATTTTGTCTGTCTCCCTTAACAAACGCTTGGTCCATTGAGTGTTAGGGGGCAGATTTTCCAAAAAGTTGTAAGTGCCCCCTAAAAAGTGTAAATCGCTCTTTGCGACGCTGATGTGTCTACTCTTTTAGAGGAAATGAAACAAAAGATACAGTTGAATTAAGACAGTTATTGTTTGAGGTTTATCCAATGCTAGATGCAAAAACGCATTGTAGATTGATATGAACACTATGAACTGTCCTGTAATAAGACCAGTTGCTACTACCTCCTTTTTGCTTCCTTCTTCCATAAACCAAGCTCGGAGACCAAGCGTTCATTAAGGGAGGCGGATGAATTCCTTCCTCATAAATAGCATAGCACTATAAGTCTTGATCACCATGGATGAATTATAAATTCTACATCCAAATTTTTCTGTCCCTCTGTATCCTCACATTTTTTTATGGTTTTAACCAAATTTCCTGTCCAGATTTTGGTGATCACGGAAGAGGGTGACTTCATTTGGTATAAAAATGGGTGGGAATTTGAAATTTCATCTAATCGCTGCCCATTTCCTAGGTTTGGGTATCTATTTTTTTTTCTCATTTGAAACCTATTTTTATCGGGAAGGCTTTTCTATGCTCGGCATAGGCAAACGCCTAGGTCAAAAAGTGGCCACATCAGCATCAGAAGTGATTTACACACTCCCCCAAAATATGAAAATCACTTTTTGTACTGATGTTTCTGCTCGTGGCTTGCTTGACCATAGGCAGACGAAGGTGGAGGTTAGGGGTCAGCGTATAAAATCCTCACCGTGTTTTTATTGTTTTAACCCGATGCACTTGTGTGTGGAGACAGAGGGGACGGACAGTCAATCATATTGGGCGTAGAATATCCTTTTCCGGATGGATCAAATTGTCAGTGTCTAAAGCCAACATGTGAACCCATGACACCGACCTTCTAAGAAGAAAACGGGGGTATACTCGTCTCTCACACAAAAATGTACATGCTTTAGTATTAGGCTCCTATACGATGCAGCAATTAGGGGCTATATGAATATCCAACAAAATGGTGGGCCACGTGGGGGATGGTGTCTGTCCCATCTTCTTTAAAAAAGGAAATGATTGAGGGCAGATCACCATTCGATCTATCAATTTGTGATAGTTGAGTCACTAACGTCACGCAAAGGATCTTCTCCTGCCGGCCTATGTACAGTCTAAATAGGTGGCAGGAGATGATTGGCAAGAAAAAATGCATTGCATTTTTCAAAAATTGTAATTCACTTTTTTCCTCCAACAGTAACCTGCCACCTGCCACTGCCACGAGACGTTGGCAGTGTGGCAGGTCATAAAGTGGCAGGAGAGGATCCGGTCACTGCAGTTAGGTGGGCTCCACCCCCGCAAGTAAACTAATCTGAGAACAGTAGTCTTATCCTTCATCTATTCCATTGCTTTGGAATCTAGAAAAAAATGTCAATCTATTATGATAAGACAGTCTGTAGATCGGATAGTGTTCATGGGCCCATGAGGTGTGGGTCCCGCATTCATCAACGTGGCTAACGTCTTATCAATGGCGACCATATATGTTTTTTTACCCACAAAAGCTGCGGCCATACGGCCTGCAATACTGCCTCTCCTGTCTCGAACTTAACGTTGACCGGGAAGAAGGCCTGGGCAGCGTACGGAGAAGAGGCCATAATTGTAATTCAACTCTCAGGAGAATCTAGGGTTTGGGTTTAAAGCACTTATTCTATTTTTTGTCCTCGTTGGAACTCGAATCCTCGGCTACTTTCGTTCAAACGGAACTATCCAAGCACTAGTTTATAAATAGTAGCCGTTACCGCCTGTCCCCTTTCAAATTCGAACTTCCTCAGAATCCCGATCTCTTCGAAGGGATGCTATCGAGTCAGTCTCCGGCCGTCGGAAACCAAAAACTCCGGCAAAAGACTAGCCGGAAGCCCCTCCAGCCTAAGAACTTCCAGGCAAACCCCATCGATGATCAGGTAAGGAGCAAGCCAAAGCCAAAATGGATCGAGATCTCGCTTGTGGGAGATTCGAACAAGGAGAACCATACAAACACCACGGCCCCGACGAAGATTGGATCGTTCGACGCGTCTCTTGCAGAGGAACCGATCACCACGACTCCAACCAAGATCGAATCGTTCGACGCGTCTCTTGCAGATGAACTAAGCGCGATCCGGAAGAAACTGGAACGGCTGAGATTGGAGAAGGAGAAGACGGAGAAGATGTTGAGAGAGAGGGATTTGGTGTTGGAGATGCAGATGCAAGAGCTCCAAAGGAGAGGGGAAGCACAGAAAAAGCTCGAGATTATGGTCGAGAAGTTGCAGAGACTGAATAATCTCAGATCTTCTTGCATGGTAGAGTGAGAAATTCTAATTAAATTCTTACATAAATTCTACATTGGTCCTTCTGTTTCCTTAATCTCAGAGAAAGAACTCCTTGTCTTCACCACCAGAAAATAACACCCATGCAGTCGCTCAGAGAAAAGGAACGTGAGAAGCAGCTTAAAGAAGCTCAATTGCAGGCAAGTGTTTCGTTTGCTCTTTTAACATAATTGAATTTCGTCAATGTTTTAAACAGGTAAAAACAAAATGTAATAGCCTGTTTGGCAACCACATGTAATGTAATCATTTCATTTTAAAATAAATTCCTAAGGTATACTGATTTGTTAACTAAAATTAGAAAAGAAGTCATCTTATGTTTTTCTATAAAATGAAATCACTTATCTTATCAAATACAAATCACTGCAAATATGAATGAGTTCATTATAATCCACCCCTTTTTAGCTGCATATGCCTTCGAAAACTCAAAGGAAATGATTTCATTACAGGTGGCCGCAACCACAGCCTAAAGAAATCAAGTTTTAAATTTTTTTTTTTTTAACCCATCAATTATCATATTAATCAATGCTGTCACTTTTGAAAAGATTATTATTATTATTATTTGAATATTTGAATCCCATGTGAAACTAGAAAATTCAACTCTCTTCATATAAATATGGGAAATTTCTGTGGAAAAAATAAATAAATCGGTAGAAAGTGTCTAATCCCCCTAAACTATTTTATACATTGTATATTTTTCTTATTCAGGAGGTGAAATCCCAGGAGAATGAATGCGTAATGGAGCAAAAGGAATCTATGGACAAAATCTCAGAAGGGACTGACAGGAATTCGGCTGTTGAAGTAACAGAGAAGCAGAGTGATTTGTAACAAAGCAGAAAAGTGATCCCTTGAAGACATTTCCTCTTTGCATGAAGAGAGAATATATAATCTTTGATTATTTTTCAACAATATATGTTCCTCCACAAGCATTAACTTCTAACATTTGTTCAGCCTTTGTCACCTATCCTCAGCATAAGTACTAATTTATATAATTATCCATCACCTGCAGACTTACCCATTATAATGTTTTTTGGAGACGAATGTAGGTAATGATTGGTTGGTGTCATCACACACTTCAGACTCAGAAATCATCTCTAATTCTCTAACTACATACGCTTGAAGCAGCGCCTGTTAAGGGTCATTCAAACAGCACTCACTTTTCAAAATCTATGCCCAAGTGTAGGAACAAAGCAATTGAAATGTTTACACAAGAAGCAGTAATAGGGTAGTGGTATCTCCTCTGCTGTGATTCCTTCCTCCACAAAATTGTAACCACATAACAAGTATACGTGGATGAACTTAACTGAATTTTTCTGCCAAAAGGAAAAACTATGAAAAATTTGCGACCATAGCTAGCAAAACTGGCTATTATGAGTATAAGGCTCGTACCTGAAAAAGAAAACCTTTCAAGGATCATAGGCCACATGCATAACTTAACAGGAATACCATCTCAACAAAGCTGACACTGGTTCAAACAGTTTTGAGAGATGCTCTCACTTCATAACATTTTCATTCTTCAGAACTAAACAGTACTGGTAAATAAGAACAAATTCCAAAATACAAACAAAGAAAAAGAAAATCATACATTTAGTTCAATAATCTATGTTTATGAATGGTTGAACCCTACAAACTGTATTTCATGAATTACAAACTAATGAAAATGAAATATGTTGGAACATTGAGCTAATTATATAATATACTTGAATCAGTTGGCTTGAATCTTTTGAGGCTTTAGCAGATTTCACCCTAATTAGCCCTATGTAAGAAGGACCCATTAAAAGGATTTTCTTGGGGAGTTAAAAGAGCAAAGGCACAAATAATTGATAATAAAAAAGGTTTAAGCTATCAAAGTTCATCATTCAATGTCAATCCGTTTCACAAACTACACTAACAGAACTTCCAATGGTTGTTGCAGTTTACACATGTGACAAAGGTCGTCATAGGTTCATCAGCACTCCTGGTCTGCAGTTGATAGTATGTGCACTTCCGCTGGCCACATCGGCCACACTTAAACTGATCAGTTGTGGCTTTTGGAGGGCCCCCACGCTCACAGTCAAATAAAGCTTTGTCCTTGATTTGTTTATTTTCGCGTTTTCTCTCATCACTTGCCATTTCTTCAGAGGTCATAACAAGAAGTCTGTCTGGTTTGACCTCCCCAAGAAGTACTCTTCTCCGCAGATCTGGGTTCTTTGGATCCTTGATGTTATACAATATAGATCTGTATTTATGCTTCTGGGCACCATTAGAACGGCCCCACTTTTCAAACATCACAGATTCCACGGTGACAGCAACCCGAATTGGGTCACAAGCATTTACTTCATCGCAAATATCTTCTTCAGCCTCATTAGAAACTCTAGAAAAGGCCTCTGCAAGATTTTCCCGGAGTTTGTCCCGCAGAGCATCATTACATTTTATCATCGAAGTCAGCTTTGGAGGGCCATTTGAAGCTTGTGATGGTTTCTTAACACCAGAAACTTGTTTTTCTTCTTTGATTATCCTTTCAACCTTGACAGATTCACCCCCAGCAATCTTCTCCATCTTGATGCTCTCAACCTTCCCAACCTTGACAGTTTCTGACATTGAAGCCTTTTCAGATTTTATTGCCTCTCCCCTATCAATTTTCTCAACCCTGAGGGTTTCGGTCTTTGAAACCCTCTCAACCTTTACAGAATCCACCCTTTGGACCTTCTCAACCTTGACAGGCTCTGCCTTTGCAACCTCAACCTTTCCAGAATCATTATCCTCTGAGCTTCCATTTTTCTTATTTCTGGTTGTTTCCTCAATTATTACTTTTTTCCATATCTCAATCAAATCAGAAGCCACAGCCTGGATCTTCGCCCTTGGATGCTTTGTGAGACTTCGAAGACGTTTTCCAACCTGAAAGTTAAATAACATTGTGTGAAAGGATCGAAATTAGAAATTCCTTTTTATCTGATTCTGCAAGTAAATAAAGAAAACAGTTGCAACTTTATGAATCTTCAGTGCAATTTTAAAGGAAATGAGAAAACATTATCTGAATATGGTAAGTGCTGCAGTAAAATGCCAAACAACTGAGTTGGGTAAGATTTGGGTGAGAACCAATGACTAGTTATCTGAATCAACCAAATTACAGACTGAAATTTATAAATAAATAAAAAACCATTTATTCAGCGGTTCAAAGCAGAATTATCACAGATTTAAAATTGTTCTCCCATAAAAAAGGATAATTAGTCAAGGAAATAGATAATTATTTTGGATACAAAGAAAAAAGATAATAACCAAAATAAGACCTTAAGAAAAGATGAAATAACTCCCTCATTCTGATAACAACTTTATTCTTTGTATTTTATTGTGCACTAACTAAGCCCAGCCAGGAAAGGGCATGTGTTACTAGAAGTAGAAAGAATAAAAAAAGGACTAATGAACAAATAAGAGGTAATAAACATGTATCAGCTGATTCAGCTTGTTGGAATAAGTCAGAGATATCCCACTCCTTATTTTTCAGAGAACTTCACTAGCTCACTTACTACAATGATAATCTAAAATTTTGCTATTAAAAGAAAAACGTGACAACATATAACAGTATATTTCTAAGAAAAAGAGTTGTTCATATTTATCGGCCCCCCCCCCCCCCCCCAAAAAAAAAAAAAAAAAAAAGAAAGAAGAATTGCTCATTCTTAACTTAAAAATCGCTGCCTTTTCAATAGCTCTCTCGCGTTATTTCCAAAACATTTCAGAAATTTCGGGCCAACCTACTTTTGTTTTTTTCCTTGAGCAAGAGGGAAGATGCAAATAAATGCTAAATTAATAAAACAAATGAATAAGCGTTTTATTTTTCCGAATTCATACAAATAGATTGGAATATTCGATGTTACTTAAAACACGACGCTCGATTCTACTGTTTTGCGCCATCTCGGTATGACCAGAAACCCTAATCAACAATACGATAACACTAAAACAGCCACCCTACTGCATCGCAAAGATTTGAGAAAAAAAATACTCGCACTAAAAGCCGAAGAATCTTAACCCTCAAACCTGGATGGAATCTCTCGAAAGAATCAGATATCTTAAAACACGATTCAGTCAACAAGGACCACATACCTGCGTCGAGATTAGACTCTCCTTCGTCACAGGGAAATTCTTCAGCCTCTTCAATGCGTCGACGCATCGAGCTTCCTCCGATCCACCAGACGAAGCCCCCTCTGCGGCTGCAATGTCCGCTGCTTTCTTCGCAGCTTCGAACAACTCGAGAAGCTCCTTCTCCATGGATGTGCAGAGCCGCAGCTCGAAAACCTACCAAAAATCTAAAAAATATCAACCCGAAGAAGAAGATCGAAACCCTATATATCAAACCAATCTGTGAGAAAGGGAACCAGAAATAGAAACCCTAGAAATTACGGAAATCTCATCAACATCTTTCAGAGACAAATCGAGAAAAAGATAAGCACAGATACAGAAACCCTAAAATGCCAAAACGATTTACAACGGAAACTGGATTAGAAACCCTAGAAATTAGAAATATACCTTGAGAGCTCAGAGAGAAAGAAGGTAGGTGGGGGCTTTGTTTTGTTGTGCTCTGTTTCAAGCCCTAATTTTTCTAGAAAAAGGGATTGGGAGAAAGAGAGAGAAATTGAGATTTTGTTGTGACGTGTATTCATCTACGGCTACTATACCTTCATTCCCTGAGGCTGTGTGATCGGAGTGTTCTATACTTTGAACTGGACCGGAACTTGTGATCTTGTTTGGTTGGTTGAACGGGTCACTTGAGGATTGAATACGGCACGTGTGTTTTGCTCTCTCACGTGCCATGGCTCTTTCCTTTTTCTTTCTTTATTCTCTATTCTTTTTCTTTTCCTTTTTTTTTTTTTTTTAATTTTTCTTTTTCTTGCTGCCACGCCCAAAACAGTAGTCCCCTTATGTTCCCACATCACAGGCTGACACGTGATGGTTTTTTGAATTTGGTGCCTCTTTTAAAGAGGGAAAGCAAATGTTGATTTGAACACTTTTTTTATGGTGTTAATCCTTGTAAACCCCCTTTTTATGAGTACCTATTTTTTCTTTTCATTTGAACACTATTTTACAGTTTTAACCCTGGGCACCTCACATTTTGTGTAGGGACACGGGGGGGTCACACTGTTTTCAGTGTAGCAGATCCTTTCCCTTGCATAACCAGGCGAATTGCAGATTTGCAGCTCACGATCCAATTGCATCTCAGATTTTGATAGCATATCCAGCCCACCTTATAGTGGTAATGGGCTTACCAACGAGCACAGATTGGAAACCCGAGCGTAGCTTGGCCCAACAAGAGGGAAAGATGGAATCATCTATTAACAGATCACCCAAGGTTTGCTTGTTAGTTGTTACTTGGTTTGGGGCAGTTCTAAATTTTAGAAGTTTGGGCTGCGGATGGGCTCAACTTTAGGCCTGAAGTTGAATTCTGCTGGGTTCTATTGAGCCCCTACAATGCTCAAGGGCCCATATCTCGGCCCAAATCCATTACCATATCATTGCTTATGAAAAGTATAAAGAAACATTAAATATTTTATACACCATTAACAAACGCCTACAGTCCTCCCATATGCAGGGGTGGACACATTGGGTCAAAAAGTGAAAATCACCCCATAAAAAAAAGTGTAAATCACTTTTTTGACGCCATGTGTCTGCCCCAGGCCCCTGCATATGGGCTGACCTGAGGTGTTCATTAAGGGGGCACACTAAATTCACACCGTAAGGAAGGTGTGACACATCCTCCTTGATGCAAAACACTCTCCTTTTGTTCTTGCCCCCACCACAAGCAGCCTAGGCTGCATTTGGTAACTCTCCCGATAAGTGATTCTCGTTGCTTTTGTTCCCAAGATTCCAAAATAGGTGAAAATGGCGTTTGGTAACTTTTGCATTCTCTTTCTGGATTTCACTCCCAAAATCAGTTTAGGAGTGGAATTTTGAAAGCTGAAAAAAGTAACTTCTTTGATTCCGACTATTGATTCTCGTTTTTTTTTTTCCTACTCATTCTATTACATCTTTATCATCATCTTTAAACATTTTCATCATTTTCATTATTTTCATTAAGATTTCAATTTTTTTTTTCAATTTCTCTCCTCTACCGAACCAAACATGTTTCTCATTTTGGAATTCACTCAAAAGAATGCATTTTTTGTGGAATCAAGAATCAGGAATTGGGAAATGAAATTCGGGAGAGTTACCAAACTCAGCTTAACCAACCAGCTAACTTCATAGCAGAATTTTATACTCAATAAGGTGAAATCACGATGTATCTTAATTAGCTAGTTCCTGCTGGGACTTAAGCGTCTCATTGAGAGGGATGCGATATGTTGTAAATATCATATGATGTATTTTTTAATAGATTAACATATTTCTCTTAGGGATACGACCTCATTTAACAGTAGAAAAAAAACAAAAAAACAAAATAGGGCAGTGGGTGCATATAACAGGTACACACACTAAACAAGATCAATAAGAACACTTGATGGATATGGTCAGTGTTATAATTTTTGAGATGTTCTCATATAATTGATAAATTATACTTTGACTTAAGGTGTCCACATGTGTGATATATCTATGTAATTTTGATGCTATCAATGGGTGATCCCTAATTGGGGCCATACACCGGTGTGTGCTGTTACATGGAATTACATGTGGAGCATGTGGAGGTTGAACAAGGAATCCATCACTCTTGATTAGAAAGAATATTCACTCAGAAAAGCTATGGCCGTGGTATTTGATAATAGAGTTTTACTAAAATGTTCAAAAAAAAATCTTGAGATATTCGGGGAACAAAATTATAGCACCAAACAAATCGGTATGAAGAGCCCCATAAACATTTAAATATTGTCGAGGGTATTCCAATTAGAGATCATGTGTTCAAGATGATGGGATCATCAATGAACTCACAATCGATGGTATCATGTATCATGCAGGTTGATACGGTACTGTTATCCCTATCAAGCTCATTTAGCCAATTAATCCTAAATTATAATATGAAAAAAAATATAAGTGTCTCTCACGTAGCTAGCTTTATCTCCCTTCTTCGAGCTTGCTTTCCTTTTTGCATCTCCTCTCTAGCCAAGAGACAATTCCAGTCTCTAATACAAACGCAAGGCTCATTTATATTCTTGTATTTATGAATAAAATTATTCTAGAATGAACCTTTAATTTCTCTTTTGTTATGGTCCAGAACCCCATAAGTCATGGTGCACATCCATGGCTGATTATAGGGACCTTGATTTATTTGCAAGTTATTTGTTGGATCACTTTTATCTAAAACTGAAACCAGCCCCTCTTCCTTCCATAATACTACATGACCATCTACTTGGCTTAGCGGATCTATAATAACATTTTTTCAAAATTTGTTTAGCCTTGTTATCTTAGTTTCCTTATGTCTTGTTTTAGGAAGGAAAATGATATTTGGGTTTCTTGTCTAATTGGCTTTTTCATTTTGTGGATCCAATCTAACCAATGGCAAGAGATTTCTTGCCTTGTAAAATTAATGTCAAGTCTGATCGCATGTATAAGAATCCCATCGCTATATGCAATTTAGGCGCATATTTATAATCCAGGCAAGTGTTTTCACATTT
>JAOXJP010291505.1:0-18797 GCA_025762735.1 Platanus orientalis | reverse complement strand
GATTGACACATGATGTGTTTTTGAATTTGATGTCTTTTATTGACCACTTACTTTTTCAACTGAACACTTTTTTGGACTTTTTTACCCCTTAAAACAACACATGTCTATTTATAATTCACCATATACATTACAGAGGCATTTTTATCACAAAACATTTGCTTCGTCTAATAATACAATAGTTAAATTGATGACCAAAATATACTACATAACAACCATTTTCTTTATATTAGTTTAATCATCAATATTGAAAAGAATGTTGTTCATAGAATTAGAATGGGTGGATGAAGTGAAAAGATGGTGTGTTCAACCCTTACCATTAGAATCTAAGTAAAATTTTATCACATGTTTACAATACCAACCACACTTCATGGAGCAAAATGTTGGGCAACTAAGAAACAACGGATACATAAAATAGTTGTAGTTAAGATGGATGAATGGCAAGACTGAAATGTTAAAATTTGATATAAGCAAATTACAGTAACATAAACTATGTGATAGTACGAAGAAAAGCCATTTAAGGTGGTTCAGTTGTATGCAACAAAGACCAATGACTGCACCAGTGAAATGAGTGATGTGATGCAAGTTGAAGATGTGAGAAACAAGACATGTACTTATGATTTAACATAATATATGGTCCAATATATAATGGAATGATAAAAAATATTAAAAAAAGAAGTGTGGGGACACAAGGGGATACACAAATTTGGGGACAGACCACTTCCTCCCATTCAAATTAGACAACTTTCTCAAGTATGGAACCATTGTATATCCTATTAATCCCTAGGCAAAAAGGTTCAAGTCTCATTATTTTTCACCCAATGCAGAAAAAGTGACTCTATCATGTATCTTAGAATAGATATGCCAAATGGAGCAGGAATTGTATGGACAATATGTAGTGAATCTAAAGGGTCTCATAACAAATAGTTAGTTTAGATTAGCCATGTTATCCCTCAACAAAAAACAGTTTTATGCATTAAATCACCACATGATTGTGTAGAAGGAAAAAATAAAGAAAGAATATACTACATTTTGCTACCCTTATTTGTGCAAACAAGAAGCAACAAACTTAGAGGGAAAAAAAGTATTGTCTGCCCCAACAATCCAATGAAGAAGTAGAAAGATAATTGTGAATGATTAACTCTTTATTTATGTGCTCATTTGTCATCAAATTTCTTTTGCTTAGGTAATTGTGCATAGAGTTTACTATTACCTCTTCTAGTTAATTCCTCTATGCAAGTGAATAGATCTCAATGTGACTAACTTTATATAAGAACATCTACTTCGTGATTTATCATCTTGCTTTTCTATGATGATATAGCATTAGGGTTTACAACCAAGGATGTAGATTTCAATTCACAACACTTGCCTTGTTCACTCTTTCAATTTTCAACACATTTAAATAGTTTTCTTTTAGATTACGAAGTTTAGACTAGTCAACCTATTATTTCTTATGATCTCTTAAGTGGGATAAATAACATCATATTGACATCTCATATCAAACAAATATCCATCATCGTCACATAATCAGCCATCTGTAATACCCCAACTTGAACGAAGGTGGTTTCAACTTTCTTGTCAACCAAAAACCTCACCCAACAAAAGGAAAAGGAATGAAAAAAGAAAACCTAAGTGCAGAAGAGGAGCAAACAATGAAGGAAGAATATTAGAGATTTAGTTGGTACTTTTGTTTGGGATCTCATGCAGAATCGGGTAAGCGGTCATCTATTATCCAAGTAAGGGATTTATTTTTATTTGATAAAAAACTTTTATTGAATGATATTTAACCCGTTTGTATTTTAGATAATAATAAATAGAAGGTGTTTTGTTTTGTTTTTAAACATATTTTAATACTTGAATGGTTGTGATTGATGTTGTTAATATTTTTATTTATGAAAAATGGATTAGTCAATGTGGGAATTTGAATGAAGTATAAAAGTAGTTAAAGTTTGCTAAATTCTATGAATTAAAAGTAGTATTTTTGTTTTTGGAATATTGTTGAATTATATTGCTTGGTTTTTCCATTTATGTGAATGGTTATTGAGGATTCTAGGAGGTAGAAAAAGGGTACAACAAGTTGAATATATAAAAATAAAGAGTTTGGGCATTTTTGGGTTTGAATATAAAATTTAATTATAGTTATAACTATTTTAGCTACTTAGTTACCACTAGTGTCACAACACTATTGCCACTTTGCAGACTATACAATACCACCAACGAAATTGTAGAAACACAACCCTTCATAGCATTGTTGTCATTACACAAATTACGGTGTATACAATGACATGTTTTCAGGAGAGAGCACTTAGCTCAGCCTAAATAACAAAACTGAGACAAGAGATTAGCCCCTTGTTGGGATGCCTATAACCGGATAATGTCATTGCTGGAGGGTTTGGGTCATTACACATATAAACTATTTCATGTGGTTTGAAGCACTTGTAATTTATCTTTATGCATGGCATTTCATAGCATACATACATTTGGACAGTGCAGGTTGACAATGGGTGTTTCCTTTAAAGACAAAGGGGGGACTCCCCTAAAAGTGCATAAAAGAAAAAGTGGCACTTCCCTGAAAGATCTTAAAAAGAAAAGAACAAAAGTGTGGGTTAGAGCCTATCAAGAAGCCATATTGTACTTAATGTCTAAGGTTAGATTTGATGACTCATCCACTTGGCACAAGCAACTAAAGGTTATGATTGTTCCCCATCTTATGTATTTGAAATTACTACTTGCTATTATTGATACATCTTGTGAATGCAAATGCATTGCATTCATATAGCATAATACATGGTTTTTATGTTGACTTGATTTACACGATTTAGATGATCTGGTTTCCTTTTTACTACATATGGTTTTGCTTGTTATTTTAGCATCGGCTGAGTCTACCCAATCGGACTTGTGTGTATGAACCTAGTGAGAAGCTACTTTGTGCTTAATGCCCAAGGTTAGGTGGTGATTCAACTACTTGGTGCACGCGTCCAAGGGTTTGGATTATCTTCCGTTTACCCTATATTAACACTCGTAATTGTGAGATTAGCACAAGTAATTATTTACTACTTTGCACAATGGATTTATTGACATATCATTTGTGAACATTAATATTATGAAGTTTTATTTAATGTATTTTCATTGGATTAGTTGAATTTATGTATTTCTTTTTTTTTTATACTACAAATTTGTTAAATATTGGATCTACTTGTTGGTCCTTTTCTAAAATCCACCCCACTTATTCCCCCCTCCCATAGAGTATGAGCCTTTCCCTCACCATGTGGAACAAGATCCTGCAACCTGAGAGTTTGCATCTGCAACCAGGACCGCAGGTAGCCGATGATGTTTTATGGTTTAGTCACATGTAGACTAGTGTTGATTACACTATGTATCAGTATTTTGGCCTAGTATATCCCACCTATAGGATAAAGTTTATATTTTTCCCAATGAACCTAGTTGCTTAGTTATGTTGTTGAGTTTTTCATTGTTTTTGTAGATGTTGAATGTTTGAAGGCTGGCACCTTAGGGTCTGGTACCCCGATGAGATATGGGTTTCAGGGTATTACACCATCTAATTATAGATTTAAAATTATGTGCTACCGACAACTTCTTAAGCAACTCTATGGATCCCTCTTATGTCATAGGATCAATAATCACTTAAGATTCAAAGTGATCGTCGGAAACCTAATCTTGTTAAATATAATCTTACTCTGTGGGCATCAACCATGTTTGTTTTGATAAGGTAAATAGCTAATATCCATCATTTCTTCTAGTAAAATCTTAATTAAACTATTTTTTCATATTTATGATTTATGATTTTTTAATTTTATTCTAGCATTTGAAAGAATCATATCTAAAACCTGTGGGTTATTATAATCCTTTCAGTTGAGTATACACCTTTCGATTCGGTCTAGTGTATATACTGTGGAGTGATTTTCTTATGGGCTTACACTCCTACTAGCCACAACCATACCACTTTAAATATGTGAATAAAAGAAAATCAGTCGAAAATAGATATGATTTTATCCTATGAACACTATTCTAGTTAAAATCTCTATCCACTAATGGTGGAAGTCCACATGAATTATTTCGTAAAATAAATTTTTATTACATATTTAATATTTTGAAATGAGGGATTTCTGGCCAACCATATCATGTCTTATATTTCTACATATATCTCCATACATGTTTACTATATTATGATATAACTTATAATATTCTCAAGGTCAACATTTTATGTCACATTAGATCATATATTTCTATATTTCTTGACATATATGACCATGTATATCTAGATTTGATGTCAAATGTGATTATATATATCAAGATCCCATCCTAAAATAATTAGAACATTTCTATCTCTAGCATCACATGTCATAGACATTTCATAAAAATATTAACCATGTATCTCATATATTGAACACCATATTTATAATCATCATATGATCATATTAATTTTATAGCTATATAGGGTAGCAAAGTTTAGCTTCCATTGCCATTAAGGTTTCCAATCACATTGGTAAGACCTATAATCAAATAAATTATATAATCTTGATTATAGGTCCCACAATAGGTATTTTCTTGTGTAGATGAGTCCAAAAGGGGTATAAGGTATCGGTCATTCCCTAATTAGGTTCTTATAGTAGTGGGTTTAATTTATTAAATTGTACCTATTTAGGGAAAACTAAGTGTAATGTTGTCAACTTAAATTAAAATTATTCAAAGAAGGTTCATCTCGGTCAATCTTAATCAATTAGGCCCCGCTAGGTTAACTTTAATCATATTAAGTCATGATAGATTAATCTTAGTCAAACTAGGTTTTATTTGATCAATACTAGTCAAATCATATTTAGTTAATTATAGGTTTGTTGGGTTAACCTTAATCTAATTTGGTCAACTTAGATACTATTTGATCAACCATAGATCATTTGGGTCAAACTAGATCATATCTAGTGAACCCTAAGCCATTTATGTACATCTAGGTTTTATCTAGTCAATCCTAGTTCAATAATACTTATCTTAGTTAAACTAGTCAAACTTTAGTTGATTTTGGTCAAACCAATCAAATATGGTTAAACTCGTTAATGCTGTGAAATCTGGTTGAACCAATAAACTCTAATAGAATTTTGTAAACTCTATTTAATCCAGTTAACTCTGTTTAACATATAGTTAAGCCAATCAATTCTGGTTGATTATGGCCAAGCTAGACAAACAGGTCAAATTTGGTCAAACCGACAAACTCTAGTCAAATTGAACAACTATGGCCAAACTGAAAAACATTAATTTTTATTACTTTTCTAGGAAATTCATAATCTAAAATTTAACACTCCATATATATAATTTTACAAACATGTCATTCCATTATATAATATTCTTTAATGACCTTCAGTATAAAATATTAATCACTATCTAACCCAATTGGTCATTAGTATATTATTTTCAAGAACTTAATGAATTGATTGAGAATTTAAAACATTTTAATAAAAATTAAATTTATTTACATAATAAATTAAATTTGAAATCATTTGATAAAATTTTATATCAAACACCATTGTACCACATTTTCTTATCCAATCAAATCACATATGTCCTAAACTGAATTTATCTCCCACTTAAGGGTAGTGGATTCCTTATTAAGCATTTGCTCTCTATCAAGTATCAAGTTAATTATCCAGACTACTTATGATATAGCCACTAATTAGGCATCATTGATTTGTAGCTCAAAACAATCAATACAAATACTTACAGAAACACAAATCCCTCGAGTCCAAGGACGAGCCTGTAAATTAGATTAACATTTATCCTGACAATGAGGTTTTAAAAAGTGTGATCATAATATATCCCTTTAGTGCATCCGTATAATTCACCTACATGCAAGCTTATATTGTCACTTTAATGATTGAGATTACTTCACTCCATCATATGACAACTCTACATGCAACAATCCTAAAAGTGATGTATCCAACATCATCCATAGTAGTTGTGGGCCTCAGATTTTGCACGATAGGTGGACCTCTTAGAAAATGAGTCCACTCATCATGGGCCTAACCCATGATGATTTGGAGTCGTCACCAGCCTTTTTAAATATGTGACTAGACATCTTTTTGGAGAAAATATAACCTTTTTTAATTTATTTTAAAATATTTGACTCCATTTCGAACTCGTCGGCTCAAAAGATTCTAGGTAAGTGCTTTGATTATAGATCAAGGAAGGTGTTGGCACCCTTGTAATGACCCGCTTTGTATAAAAATGGGAAAATTATAATTTTACCCCCATAAGGGTAAAATTATCCTTTCACGTGTTTAAATAGACCATAAAGTGGTTTAGGAACCCATTGAACCAAGTTAGACATGTAAGACCCAAGTTGAGCCTCGAACATGTCAAGTTTCGAAAGTTATCCCAATTTTACATTTGGGGTACCTTTGCGAGACCACTAGCACATGAGTCATGCCACACTTTGATTGAGAGATCTAGGAGTCTACTTTTCAGAGTGAATTATGGTTCAAGCCATATATCCATGGAAAGATCTTGAAGTCTAGTTTCCAACCCAATGAATGGTTTGCAAAAAATAGTTTTTTTATAAAAAGTTATGGCCATTTTAGTGCAAAAAGGTTAAACCTAGAAAAAGGTATTCGGATGGATCAGACCCAAGCCGTATGGATCCGTGCTTAGCAGATCAATCCGCCACTATCTGGATCGATCTGGACCCGTAGAGTTTTATTTTTAATTTCAAAAAACATGATAGATCGATCCGACTATTGGGAGATTGATCCGATACCCTCCGGATCGATCCAAAATGACCCAGCTTGCATTTTTTGAACCTAAATAAATTTCTCTTTGTTTTGGGGAGTGTGAGATCCCCCCAACTTGACCAAAAACCCTATAAATAAGATTTAAAAAAATCCTAATGACCTCATTTACATCAGAAGGGAAAGAATTAGAGAGGTTTAGGGGATTTAGGGGCTAAGTGTGGGAATTCTTCCCCAAATTAAATAAGTTTCATTCCAAACCTTGGAAACCCACTAGTTTAACTCATTCTCTTCCTAGATTTCCATTTTCTACCTATTTAACACTCTTTTTTACATCATTTTTATAGAGAATAGGAGCAAAGGGAATGAGGTTTTAGAGGGTTAGAGAGCTTGAACAAGCAAGAAGACAAAATAAATAAATAAATAGTAATTGTTCATACATAGTGTGCTTTGTTCCTTCTACCATTTCTTTATGGTAATTCATTTATTTGTTTAGTATTTTGGCTTCTTCATTATTTGATTATTAATCTATGAGGTTTTTTTTTAGTTTACTTCATTTGATTGGTAGATCTATGAGATTAGATGAGTTTCTATACATGATGTGCTACTCCCTTTGATTTCCTACCATTTTCTTCTTGGTTATTCTTCAATATGATTGGTATTTTAGTTTCTTCACCATTTAATTGTTAATTTATGATTTTTTTTGTGGGTTCACATAATTTGATTTGAAGATCTATGAGATTTTGGTGAGTTTACATGTTGTTCTATTCCTTTGTTCTCCTATAAATTTCTTCATGATTATCCATTGTTTTGATTAGTATTTTGATTTATATATCACTTGATGGTGAAATCTTTTAAGTTTTACAAGATTTCATCACTTGATTTGCAAGTCCATGAGACTTTGTGAGCTTTCACACAAGATACATTGCCCTCTTGAATTCTTGTCATTCTATTCATTGGATATCCTTAGTTTGGAGGAGATTTCAATTTCCCTTTATTTTGGTTGCTTTGTTGTGGAAGTTTGGTAAATTTCCTTCATCCAAACACTAAATCCATAAATGATTAGTGAATTTTCAAGTTGATTGCTCTACTCTTATTATTTTTTGCACCTCCGATATTTTTGGTTGCCATTTTAGGGGAGATGACATATTTTCATTACTTCTTGCTAAATCTATGTGAGATTGATGATTTCAACTATTCTATGGAGTGATTATTTTCATTATACCTTGGTAGGGAACTTGATTATATTAAATTATAGATTTTATTTTCAAAAGGTTAAATCTATTCTGATTTGTGTATGTATTAGTTAAGATTTAATTATTCTACTTTGCTACTATAATGAATTCATTGAAATCCTAAGCTTCTCTCTATGATTAAAGGTAAGAAGGTTGAATTTGTATGAAAGTAAAAAGGGAAAAATGATTTCTACTCCCCATGTTTGATGTTTTCCTTGATTTCCCTATAGATGAAATTCCTATCCATATCATCATTGCTAGTTGGTAGTCGTTACTTACCTTAATTAACTCCGAGCTCTATTGTTTATGCTATCTTGTATGCTAGTTTCTCATTGATGCTATTATTATGCTTTCTACGTGATTATATCCACTTACACTTGATTTGATGAGCTCCAAATTAGTATCCTTGCATCCACATGCATTATTTTTTTGAGACTTTTACATTATCATTGGTTTTAGAAAGTTAGAAAAGGAATTTGTGAGCATTTTGTTTTGGGTGTGAGTATGAGCTACTACTTCCCATTTGGTTTTAGGTATGGTCCTTGCATGGTTTCACTTATGAGTTTTGTTACCTAGATTTCTCTTGCATTGTATCTTTATGCAATTACATATTACTATATATATATATATATTGATTTTAAAGTACCGTTCTGATTCTGAGGATTTCGTTTTGGACCTAATCACCGAGTAACATTAATAGGTAAAGATGACACCAATTGCCCAACAACCCTTGATACCCTAGGGGATTTTTGCGGGATATATTGGTCTATTGACCCATTTCAGTTTAGGTACCCAATCACCGGGTCACATTAATAGGTGAAGATGACACTAGTTGCTCACAACCCTTGATGCCCTTGGGATTGTTGCAGGCTAACCTTTGATGCCTTGGGGTATTTTTTTGGGCTATATTGGTCTTATGACCCCATTTTTGTACCCAATCACCAAATCACATTAATAGTTGCCCACAACCCTTGATGCCTTGAGAGATTTTTGTGAACTAACCTTTGATGCCCTAGGGGATTTTTGGGGTTATATTGGTCTTACAACCCCATTTATGGACCCAATCATTAGGTGACATTAATAGGTGAAGACGACACTAGTTGCCCACCCATTTTTGTTAGAGATTTCAGTTTTGTCAGGAACCCTACATAGGATATACGAGATTTCTGTTTTGCAGAGACCCTACATGGGTTACATGATTTCAGTTTTGTTAGAGGCCCTACGTGGGCTAATCCGTTGGATTTGTCATGAGGTGTTTTGACGAGATTTAGTCCAGGAACCCCACATGGGTTGAGTTGTTTTGATTCGAGGTGTGTTTTGGTGGAAACCCTTTACGGGTTACATGAGTTGAGAGTTGTATTAGGCTTCCATGAACATACATCAGTTTTGATATCTATTAGCTAAGACAGCTTATTTAAGAAGTGTTAAAGCCTATTTATTTATGAGTAATTTTGAAGCAAACTTCTACGTTACATGTTGCACTTTCCTTATGAGCCACACTTTATTGATTTAAGTTATAGACTCTTGTTGATTTGACTTATTTCTTCTGCACCCTCATTAGATTCTGATCATTGTTGTAATTAGTTGACTCTTACACATTTATTTATTCTGATTTGATATCATTCCATACTTGTGACATTCAATCTATTCTATGGGACATTATGTATGTTCTCTCATGGGCTTTATAGCTTACCCATATTTTTAACACCCTTCTAGATGACGCTCTATATTATGAGATCTTTTGTAGGTTCAGTTCAAAGAGATGATTCATGGGGATGAGTGGACTGTCCATGTTACTTCCTTTTGTCTGTTTATTTTCAGCACTCATGTATGAGATAGTTTAGGACTTTGAGACATGATTTGATTTGATTAATTAGTAGTTTTACGTGAAGTGATGAGCATGATGTTGACCTGTTTGGATGACTGATTTGATAATACTATTTAGATGCTTATGGGTATGTTTAGTTTGATGAATGAGATTAATAGTTATTTGATATAGATATTGGAGGTTCTTGTTATATTCCGTTGTGTAGTTTAAAATGTGTATGTTTATATTCCATTGTAATTTATAGATGGATGTAATTATCTTATGATTATGCTTCTCTTGTGAATGTTTGGTAATTGAGGATAATAATTTGATAAAAGAATGAAAACAAAATATACGCTGTAAATCAATAAGCTTAATAAGTAAGAAACCCTTTTTGTAAGAAAAGGGTAATGTCACACTCCAAGATCCGTGACGTTGCGCACGTGCGTTTCTACATTATTACCCCAATCTCCGTGTGTGGGTTTCGGGGCTTGACAACCCTGGTCCATCTGCACATGTGGTTACCTACTTAAACCGGTTCAAACTTAGGGTTAGATTTTTTTTATATAGTGTGTGCATGGGTGTGTTTTTAAAAAAACTTGTCATACATGTGCAAGTGTTTTATCTTAGCGAACTAGTGCACATGTGTAGAGTGTATATAAAAGTAATTTTATTTTACCAAACCATCTATTTATATGTTATTTAACCAAAATAAATAAATAGATAAATAAAAGAAAAAAATTGGAATACATACCAGGAGCTGCTCTTCCTCATAGCTAAATAAAAAAATGACACACACATATATAAAAGGCAACATAACATTCATGAAACATGTTATCACAAACATAATTAAAAATAAATATATAAGATAAAAGAAAGAGATAAAGAGAAAAAGATATATTCAATTTTTATGACTCTAATGTCTAAGATACAAAAATAATAATAACAATAAAAGAATGAAATAAAAATATAAGTAAAAAAATGGCTTGAGATGACTACTCGTGATGACTTCAAGAAATTTGTTTATCATAAAAATAAATCAATTCAAAATAAAAGAGAATGTAGAATTAATGAAATAATTAATTAATTAGAAATAACAAAAATGAATAAAAAATTATAAGCAAAACTAAAAAAAATAATGGCATAGAATGGTTGAACGTAACAACTTTAAGAAATTTATAAAAACAAAAAATATATATATAAAATCAAGATTACAAATAAAATGACTAGCTAATAAACATAAAAAATAATAAAAGAATAAAGAAAATTAAGTAAAAAAATAATAAAAAGAAAATTAATGGCTTGGAATGGAAGAAGGTGACGGCTTCATGAAAATACTTATCAAAAAATAAAATAACAAATCAAGTTTAAAAAATGATATAAAATAAAAACACTTTAAAATCTATATTACAACAAAATTACTAATGAATAAACATTAACTAAAAAAATCTATATATTCAAGCATCCAACGTTAATTAATGAAAATTTTAAAAGCAAAAAATAAAATAAAATAGTAATCTACAAAAATGAGGTTGTCATACATAAGATTTATGATACTGAAAATAAAAAATTAATTGAAAACACATAGATAATGTAAAATGAATTAAAACATTACAACAATTATATAAAAAAATAAAGAAGGAGAAAAATAATGAGAAGGGGGAGGATCATATCTCTGGGATGTTGCACTTGTGAATGATTGTTCCTCCCTTAGTTGGGCAGCATGTTCTCGCAGGTTCTTACTAATGTTGAAATTGAATAGACAACAATGTAGATGATGACATATTTAGGGAAGAGAGGGAGAGGGAGATAGAAAGAAAACTTCTTAGAAATTTTTTTAGAGATTATTTTGTGTGAGTAAAAATATGGGTGGTCTTGTATTTATAAGATTTGAGTGGGCTTTCATCTAAAGAAAGGGGGGGTGAATGAGAGGAGTGTGTTAGACCAAAAGAGGAATGATTGGAGGATGGAAATGAGGTGGTTAGGTAGTTTTAGGAATGAAGAGTTGGTGAGCCAAAATTGACATGATCTTTGACTAAGTGGCAATAACATGTCAACTAAAAATAGAAGAATGAGTGATTAGGAATCCAAACGTGGAATAAGAGTGTGCCTAAGTGTGCTTGGCACATATGAGCTTTCATCTAAAGAAATGGGAGTGAATGGGGGAGTATGTTGGACAAAAAATGGAATGATTAGAGGGTTAGACTGAGGTGGCTAAGTAGTTTTAGGAAGGAAGAGTTGGTGAACTAAAATTGGCTTCATCTTTGCCAAAGTGGCAATAACATGCCAATTAAAGATGGAAGGATGGGTGATTAAAAATCTAAAAGTGGAATGAGAGTGTGCCCAAGTGTGCTTGACACATGTAAGACATGTGGCATGAACCAAAATGAGTAATATGGTGAGAATTTTGATGTATTAAACTCATGTTAAATATGTGATTTGCCAACTTAAAATGTTTGTGTATAGGTTTGGACTTAAGCTAAAACATGAGGTGTTTGTGTAGGTTTTAAGCTAGGTTTATAGGGTGTTTGGACACATGTTTTAGGTTATGTTAAAGGAGTTCTTGGTCATAAAGTTTTGGTTAGGTCAAAGGGATATTGATGAGTTATGCTAAGGAGGGAGGGTTAAGGAAGTGGCACACATATCAAGAAAAATAGGATTTTGACTTGACCTATCATAGTGCATTGAAAAATTGTCTACCCTAACTACATTAATGACACTGATCATCATGGTGGGGTTCAATTTTTTATTTGGAATCTCAAAGTACTAGATCAGATAGTCATGATTTGACATAGTATGATGAAATGCTTATGAATGGACTATGAAGGTCATGTCCGATACCCTAAGGTTTCGAGGCATGCTAAATCCATCTATGGTATTAAATTGATCGTTCAATGTGTATTTTGGTCAGATTTTGAAAGATTTTAAATCGAGGGTTGAGATTTGCCAAAGCTCAATACAATGGATTTTGATGATTAAAATTTCAAGGTTTTTGGACATTCTAGATTTTATCCATGATACTTGATTGGTCATCCGATGCTTGTACAACGAAATTCAACAATCAACCTTTGTTGAAGGGTAAAATTATAATTTTCAGTGTAGATGTGACCGAACTTGGGACAACCAGTCAGAAAACTATGATATTAAAAGGAAGGATAAGAAGATGAAGAAAGTGGGTCCAACAAAGATCTTAAGAAAAATCGAGGGTCTACAGTGCTAAATTAGGAAAGAGCAGGAATAACCTAAAAATGATAGGTCGTCTAACCACCTTGGTTTCCTAGGATGCCTAAGGTCTATTATAGAGAGTTAATGTTGCCCATTGAAGGAACCTCTGGACCTTGGGCCAAAATTAGGTTTTGACAGTAGTAAAGTTTCATGTCTTAAAGAATTGGATTGTTGGACCTCTCCACACATTTTAATGTGTCTGACATCCTACTTGTTACTTGAGGACCGCCCATCTCATCTCATGAGATCAAATAATTACCCATATAATAGAAAGAAATATATATGATATAATTAAAAGGTTATTTATTAGTTAAATAAATAAATAAATTTATATTTTGTTCGAATGGCTTTGCTAATACACATAATTCCAACAATCATCCTTATGATAGGCTTTTGCAAATAACAGTGTAATTTGATTTGGGTTTGGATCTCCATGGTCTTTTTTTTCAACCATGATCAACGATTCTTTTGAGTTTTTTTTTCTTTTTCAGAGTAGTAGAGTTATTCGGTAGAGTTATTCGTCAAGGATACATTCTCTCTTCATTTATGTTCAACATTGTTATGGAGGTGCTAAGTAGATTGGTGGTCAAAGTTGAATTTGCTGCCTTGATTCAAGGTTGTTGATTGGGCTCTATGAGTCCTTCAGTCCAACTTAGTTAATTTGCATATCATTCACAGTTCTTTCTCTTGGATTTGGTGGATCAACTGCAGAATCTTTGGTTGTTTACTTTTGATTTTTGAATCTACATCTGACCCAAAATCAGCTTGCAAAAAAGTAAGAGTGTGGGGGTTGGAAATGTGTCACATTTAGAGAATATGGCTAGCAATTCCAGGTATCAAATAGCTTCCCTACCAATGATGTATTTAGGTTTGCCGCTTAGAAAAATATAAATCCAAGGCTATTTGGGATCCATTCATTGAAAGTATAACAACATCTTGCTTCTTGGAAAGGTAAATACCTATCTAAAGGTCGAAAACACATTTCGCTTTTAAGTCTATTTTTCTAAACTCTCTTTGGACTTCATATTGCTATTTTTTGTTTCAAATTTAGTTGTTCAAAAGTTGGAAAACACTTAAATAAAGTTATTTTGGGGATTAACCAATGGTGATCCTAATAAGCACCTTGTTGGGTGGAAGAAGATATGACATCCTATAAAGCTAGGTGGTCTTGGGGGTTAAAGTTTTGAAAACTATGAATTGTGCCATGCTATGTAAGTGGTTATGGAGCTATAGAGAAGAGACAAAATCTCTTTGGAGAAGGGTGATTGATGCCAAACTTGAATCCCATGTGATGGGATGGACCCTTTCGGGTCAAGTCTTTGGAATGGCATTACTAAAGAGTATGACCTAATTTCGCGGTGGGTAGGGTTCAATGTAAGAAATGGGAAATCGGTTTTGGAAGGGTGTTTGTGGCTCATTATATTTGGATGCTGGAATTCTTTAACTTTTTGGTTTGCCTTTGAGAAAAGGTAGGATTAGTATAGGAGAACATCACCCGAAACTTTAATCACTTTACTTGAAATCTCCACTTACATTAGTCTTTTAGTGACTGGGAAATGGATGGATATATTTTCTCTTACTCAAATATTGGATGAGGCTTGTGTGGGTAACATAAAGGATGCTGAATCTAGCTTGTGGACAACAACAAAAAATAGTGTCTTCTCTATTAAATTGATGTATCAATCTTTGGATCCATCTTGCTAAAAATTTTTGGAGATCCAAAATGCCTTCCAAGGCTGCCTTCTTTCTAAATGTGGAGCCATTTGTTGATGATAACACGAACCCATTTGAAGTCTTACCATGAGCAGATTATATCAATTGGGGAAAGATGGGTACGACCAAGATTTATTTTTCCAGGGTACCAAAGGCAAGCATTTTGAACATAAAGTCTCAAAGTATGAAATCCCATAAAGAGGCTGACCCAATTTAAACAGGATATGATATCTTCTTTATGGTCTAACAGTCTTGCCAATACATTATCCTTATTTTATTCCAGATTGTAATCTCGAATGAAGATTATCACTCCATGAGTAGAAATAAAGATGCTCGTAGCTTCACATAGTTTGTTATGTTCCACTAGAAGCCCAACTTCATTGGGTTGTAAATAGTACCTGATGGAGCTTGAGTAGCAAATAGTAATTCATTTCTCAAGGGTAAGGGTCTAAGTGTCAATCAATAAGTTGGAACAACCTCTTAAGTATATATTCGATATAGAAATTGAAAAGGTCGAATTAGAACGGATTTCAACAAATCAAAAAAAAAAAATGTTGGAATTGGTAAAACCTTTTAGATCAAAAGTGTATAATGCATGAATCTATCATTCATATGATTTGGTTATTCAAAGAAAAAACGATTCTCATAGTAGCAGTGACTAAAATGGGAACAGCCTAAACTGTGAAAACGGGGTTGTGGGAGAGCAATACAAGCGTTGTGTTGCTAGGTGAAGCGGTAGTTGAAAGCATCACTAGTTTACTCTCTGAAGTCTGACCTGAGTAGTATGGAGCACGTGGAATCCCATGTGAATCAACAAGGACCACCTTGCAAGGCTAAATACTCTTGGGTGATCGTGGTTGATGGTGTGGGAAAGAGCTCCAATTATTGATAATCGCATGGTAAGAGGCCTTTAAATGCCAAATCGGTGTAGCATGTGTTGTAGTAGTGCTGAGTCGGTTAACTATCTATTCATTCACTAAGGGATCTATTTTCTTTTGAGATTTAAGAGTCTTTGGGTGATGTTTGTGTATATGATGGAGCGGTTTGTCGATTGGAGTCAAGAAAAGTTGGATGACATGTCGTTGAGGGGTAGAATGTTATGGTATAACACCCCTACCATCATATGCTAGATTGTGTGGATGATAAGAAATGCCAAGATCCTTGGGAATGACTGTGATCAAGGTTCACCAACTCGGATTTTTTGACTTAACTCGGATAGGTTAAGAGTCAACTTGACTCAGTGTTCATTGGAGTCAACTCAGAGAGACTTATATTATTCTTAGATATAATAAATATTTAAAAAATTACATAGTATTTTAGATCAAGTATTATCCATTTTCTTAATAAATATAAGTATTTTGTAGTATCATTAACTTAAAAATCCAAAAATAAATTATACAAACTACTAATATTTTAATACCATATAAAGGTAAATATAACTAATTCTATTATTTAACATCCAAAATAAAATAAAAGTGCTACTATTAGTATTAATATATTGAAAAACCAAATTACAACTTTTCAACATAAGCACGAAAAACAAAGTACCATCCAATATTTATGATTAGAAGTTAAAGTTTAATCTTCTTACCTCTTTACCCTTTATTCTTATTTTTTAAAGGTTTTGAAAGTCTTTGAAAGCTCACTTGTTGGAGACTTTTATGAAAGGAACCTCAACCATCCCCCCCCCCAAATAATAATAATAATAATAAATAGAGTTTTTTATTATGTTACAACTTGGCTTTGGGTCATTTTAAGGTTTCTAAGACTCAGTTTTGTCACATGAATTGATCCAAGTCAAATAAGTTTACGGAGTTAGCAACTTGACTCATTGAGTCAAGTATAATTTGTAGTCAACAACATGACTTGACTTATGAAGCTTAGGAGTGGAGTCAACTTGAGGAGTCTGCAAACTATGATTGTGATCCTTTGAAGATGCCAGATACAGTAATTTTACTTATGTTTAGATGGGTCTCCCACCTCCTATTTTTCTAAAGTGTGAAGTTGTAGGAGTGGATGTTTGAGTGGGATAGTACCGTATTCAGCCATTAGTTTTGGGAATCCTTTTTTGTATTGTCTTTGTTGATTTTGTACCTCTCGTGCCTATTCAATTTTAATAAAATTTATAATCTTATCTATCAAAGAAGAAGAAGAAGAAGAAGATGATGATGATGATTTAAACCCTTAAGTTCAGAAGGAGGTTAGGTGTAGGGATATCAATCGGGCTAGTCCAAGGTTAGCCCGAGCCCAACCTGAGGTATAATACCTAAGCCCGAGCCTAGGCTAAGGCATCCTGCTTGAACTCGGCCCAATTTAATAAATTGGACTTTGGGCTGAGTTCGGGTTAGCCCGAAGTTTGCCATTGTATAGGTAAAAACGGTCTTCGAATATTGGATCAATTGTGTTATAATTTCTTGCTTTCATGTCCGGAAAGACATGTTAAATCTGTCTTTAAATTTGCAGGCAACTCTTCCCCAAGGAATTATCTACTTTGTCTTTGCCAAGGAATATAACATGCATCCTGACATATTGAGCATCAGATTCATATTCTATATTCGTATGAGGCTAAATTGCATCATCTATGATGGAAATAAGGTGAGTGAAACCGGAGACTCAATATCTACATATCAAAGAGGATTGGGAACGCTCTCCTTAACTAATGCTAACCACCGCCCCCTGTAAGGGGCAGACACATCAGTGTTGAAAAGTGATATGCGCCCCCCCTAAAAATGTAAATCACTTTTCGGTGACAATGTGTCCACCCTCTGTCAGGGGGTAGAGGGTAGCGGTTTTAGGGGAGCGGACACAAACCTACCTCTCTACATATTTATGCATGCCTTTTTGTCTATTTACATTATATTTTTAAGAATATGTGATATAAAATTGTAATATAATTTTTTAAAACCTATTTTATTATTTATTTAATTTTTGAATGAATTATGTGGTTTGACCAGTGATCCACTGGTTGAACCGATGACCCAACTTCTTGATCGGGTCAATGTTCCGTATGGGTTTAATAACTATGGCTTGAACCGTGATAACCTTTAACATCCAAGAAGCTGCCTTGCTTCCCACCCATAAATCTCATTTCCTTCGAACACCAAACTGTAGAAATTATAAAAAAAAGGAACCATAAAAATTTTAGCAAAAAATATCGTAAACAAGCAGAAGAAATATCAAATCCAACAACAAAAAGAGATTGAGAGATTGCCAAAACTCTTTGTCGCATCTACTTGTTGTAACCAGTAGGTGGCCATGGGTCAGAGTTTGAGAATAGTTGGTAGATAAACCATGATCTTGCACGATACACTTTCCCTATTTATCGTTTCTACCATCTGATTCTCGTCACCATCGGACAAAAGCCAGTCATGTTTAATGAGGCGAGGACCGTAAGAGAGAGGGAAGAGGATATGTTTAAGTTGGAGATTAGGGTACATATATTTAATCTGTACTGTTGGCTTAGAATTTAATCAAACATCCTACACTTAACATATATATGAACATCTTAGTTTGGGCCCGGCCAAGCCGGATTGGTTTCGGGCTAAAATAAAATGTGATTGATTCTGGCTTGAAAATCACTTTAAGCCTAAAGTGTGGGCCTGAACTCGGTCCAACTCGCCCATTCTTTGAACCGGACAAATCGAATTTTGGGTCAGCCTGGCTCAATTGTCAGTTCTAGTTAGGTGACCTAGGCTTTGTTGCGACTTGCGAGATAGAGGAAATCTAAGAAAAAGCAATTATTTCCTCACTAGTAACTCGTTTTTAAGAGATATTTCATTAAGAAACGTGGGGTCCTCTCTAGAAGGCCACGTTGTTTTGGCCCAGCCAGGCTTGAGCGCTGAACGTTAGGCCTGTAGCCCACATGTATACTAGGCCTTTTTTTTTTTTTTTTTATTTTAATGGCAGAAAAACCCCTCAAGTTTGATTGTAAATCATTGGGGGTAAAACGGATTTCCTGTAGCCCGTTTACTTAGTCAGACTGTAGCATCAGGGGCTTCGGGTGACATGTTGGCAGAAAAAGTGAAAACATCCAGCAGTGATTCATTTTTTGTGATGGTTCACTTTTTCTGCTGACATGTCACC